>JAYMSZ010001767.1:0-13449 GCA_036897665.1 Pelargonium citronellum
ACACTAAAAAAACACAATTATTACATATAGGGACTCAATTTGAGTCCCACCATTGCTGATGCTCTTAGAAGTTTTTTTACATTGATGGTCCCATTAAAAAATGAAGTCCCTTTGTTGGTCCCCATGCATTTTGAACCTACAATGTGGATGCTCTCATATAATCAAATAGCTTGGAAAATTGTGATTTATAGCATTATATTAATTGTGTAAGGTAATAATGCATAATACATTATTACATTTTGACATTTGTCAAATACGTTAATCAAATCAAATAAAAAACTTTTTAAAATTACAAAAATTACTAAAATAAATTATTTAAAAGTACTAAAATAATTTTTAAATGTAAAAAATATAAGTGTGGGTCCATGCTATTACACTCTTTAAAGTGTAACCATTGTAGAGTTGAGTATAGAAAATTGAAGGTGATGTGGCAATTGTGACTCCACTCTATTACATTCTTAAGAGTGTAACGATTGTGGATTAAACGTGATGAAAATAAAAACACAATTCATTGCTTAGATTGAATATTTGATTTGAAGTTGTATGATCAAATTAATGCTTGTTTGGGACTTCTACTTGCCTCATGTAAATGCGAATGTTTGTATGCATGCGCACACATTTTTACTCTATCTATGCAGTAGATTGTTCTATTTTACGGTCAATCTATACATTCGATAGAACAAGAACAAATTTTAATATATGTTAGGACAATCTAATAAACTCATAATTATACCATTATATTCAAACAATTTAATTTTTCAGAATTTCTTTCCTCAAATCACTTTTCATTGGTTTATCCAAACAATTTTTTCCAAACATTTTACATCATTGCCTCCACTTCTATAGACATTTTATTCCTATACACATTTAAAGTACACAATCCAAATAACTCCTAAGTAACCATTTTTGACATTATTATTCCATATGTTGGTTAATGATCCCGATTAAAGACACAATCTAATTCCACGAAATTTTATACAAATATATTTTTACCTCCTCTATTCATTACTCCAAGTGGAGTAATAATTTGACTGTAAAGATTAAATCATGAATTCGCAATTGGCTCAAATTTTATTATGAGCATAGACATAATCTATTACAATTTCTTGAAGATGACCATATGAATTCTGTTTCCTGGATATAAACTAGGGTTTCTAAAGCTGATAAGAGACAAATATATTGCATCTTATGATCTTGCAAACTAGCTAGGGTTATACACTTGTACGTACTTAATAAGTGGAGAAGGGGAGGTGGGTCGTAATTAGACAAATTAATTCTAAGTACTGTACTTAATAATTGGTTTATTTAATTATAACTAAAGTTTTTGGTAGCAGTTGAACAAAATTGTTAGAACTTAGTACTAAGTTAGCTAGGTGCTTAAATATCAAAAGCATAACTAATATAAAAACCGAACGAGGAACACGTATAAATTATTATTATCATAGAGAGAATATTTTTAAGACCTGAACATATGTCATTTATTTTTCAATTGATAAATGTAAACATTCTTAATTTTTCTATAACTTCCTTTCCTTCAATATCTTGTATTGTTGTGTGGATGCACTGACCACCGCAATTTACCCATCCACCCACAACTCAAAACTACACAATTAATGTGCTAATTGATCAGAAGTGATGCAATACATAATACTTTATCCCTTGTAAAATAAATGTATTTTTATTCTATTCTGAAAAAAGTTAAAAAGAAATGTTAGTAAGTGTTGTCTATTTACTCGTTCATTCTGATCATCATTATTTCGTTTTAGCAAACTCAAAGATTAACTAACTAATTCATTACAAATACATTAATGACATCATGCATAAATAAAATAAAAAAACAAGTGAAATATAACACAAGAAATATATATTATGCAAAAGAATAGACGCTGAATATATTTTCTTCTTAGAATAAGTAAATTAATGTTGGAAGAGACAATAAGTACGTAGGGAATAAGAAACTCAGTTGGACGATCACGTAAGGCTAGTCAATATCGTCAGACCAAGAGCACCAAGTAGAAGCCCTTCTTGGGGATAATACCTTTAACATATCAAAGAAGATTTGTAGTCGGTACTTGCATCATCAAAAACGTACTAAAGAGGGTAACATAGTCACGAAAACAATATTAGAAGATTAACATCATGTTAGACGAACCATCTCACAAAAAAATTGAGCCTAATTCATAAGCCCATTATTAAATACAGAAGCACGTCACATATGCGGAGGGACAGATGTTAAAATGGACAAATATTTAATATAAATAAGTGGACTTGAACAATGAGAATATACATACGCTTATGGTATTTGAGGCATAAATATTGACAAACATTTGAAAGACTAATTTAGACGTCAGACTCAGGAGAAATCTTGATTGGAACAAGAATAGCTAGCAAGCTTTGTGATCCACCCAACGTCGACAAGTTTCATTATCATTTGGAGACCCTAACATGAAACACAACGCGGTAAAGATCACATGAGCAAGGATATAGTTGGTAATACTCAAGCTTTGGGGACCTTATTGGTGAAATAGCATATATTTTACTTATAATTTACTATCATGTACCAAATATTAGAGGAATAAAATATTTGCCCACAATTAATGGTTGAAATGGTAAAAGAATCTGAGGTGATCGAAAGGGAAAAGGACGTGTACTTAACGGTAAACAACAAAATGCAGAGAAAATGGATGGAGAAAAGATTGAAAAACGCAAAAAATAGACCTTATCCATGTATTGGAAGACTGTATGTATGTGTATGAGCCACTGACCTTCACTTCACCTACACGCCCATTTTAATCCACCAGTCAAGTCAACAATATTGCACCCACCTCTTTCCTTCTCTCTTTATTAATTTACCTCTTTCTTCAACCTTTTCTCCCCTGAAACTCTTCCATCTCCATCTCCATCTCCATCTTTCTCTCATCTGCATCAATATCATTTCAGAGAACACAGTCACACGTAGATATATACATACATATATATATATATATTATATTGCAATTTGCATGTACGTACAATGAGAAAACCTTGCTGTGACAAACAAGGCACAAACAAGGGAGCTTGGTCCAAACAAGAAGACCAGAAGCTCATTGATTATATCTCCACTCATGGCGAGGGTTGCTGGCATTCCCTTCCTAAAGCTGCCGGTACCTACCCAACACAAACTGCACTTCAATTCAAAACTTTCTTTCGGTTGTTACGCTTGCTTGCTGATACAAAATATATATTCTGGTTTCAGGGTTGCACCGTTGTGGAAAAAGCTGCCGGCTCCGGTGGATAAACTACTTGAGACCAGACATCAAACGTGGAAACTTTGATCAAGACGAGGAAGAACTTATCATTAAGCTTCACGCCCTCCTTGGCAACAGGTATGATCTTCATAATTATTTTCATCTATAACCTATAAACGAGCTTATAAATTGTATACCAATCAGGTTCGAGTCTCATTTCTCTTGCTGATATAAAATATGACTGTATTTATAGGTGGTCTCTTATTGCCGGAAGATTGCCGGGACGGACCGACAACGAGGTGAAGAACTATTGGAACACTCACATCCGGAGAAAGCTTATTCAAATGGGAATCGATCCCAACAACCACCGGTTGAACCAAATTCATCGTCCTGTTCGTAATGTTGTTGTCCACACAGAGGAAGAGGAGGTGTTGTCGGAGTCGAAGCACGTGACCAACCAGCCCATTGCATGTACCGAACCACTCAAGTCCGACGCCGCCAGCAGTTCTCTGGAGGACGAGACCTCCTCTGCTTCATCGGACTTGAATCTTGATCTCACCATTTCAGTACCTTCCGCTTCTGTTGCAGTGTTTAATGCAGGGGACGGTGACCGGAAAATCGTCGGTGCAGCTGATCACCAATCAGCCATCACCGCCGACGCCGAAAGCAACCACCCAATTGTTCCGACAACCCTTGTTCTTTTCCGGTGAACCAGAATGGTTGGTTTATTAGTTCAAGTAATAACGGTGGTTTTGCAAGAAAATGACAGAGGAGCAAGAAACAGAGAAAGTGTAAATGAATGCTACAGATATTATCTGTTTTTGTGTACTTCCAGAACTGATTGATCATTCATCAAGCTATGCTCTAAAGATTCAATCTTTTGGTTGAAAACAGTTGAATTAATTAAGCTGACTGATGATCAAATGTACATGTTCATTTAAGATGATGACAGGACAAGGAAAAGAGTTCTTTTCTTGTAATTTCCACCGAAAGCCAAATTTATTGTAGCTTTTAGCTTCTAGGATTATTTTATTTAATATTAGTTTAATGGTAATTCATGTTTATTCATCCTGTACAAGTTGTGTATGTGATTAATGTACAGCTAATGAAAGGATGAACTTGAAGATATTGTTAATCATTTTTCACAAATGCATGAAAATAGTTTTATTATACTAATGTATACTTTTATTTGCTTTTAATCAACACTTCCTAGACTTGAAAAGATTGTTAAATATATTGAGTCTATTTTAAGCAATATATACAGATTTATAACATTCATTTATGTATATGCTTTATACAACATTGATGTTTTTGCAAGAAATAATTAATATTCATTGAAGAAAGCTAGCTCTTGAGCATTCATAACTCAACCACTGATCTTTATTATTAATTAACTTATTGATTATTATTTTATTTCAATTATACTATATATGAACAGAATTACAGTCCATGCAATGACCATTTATATATGCCAGGATTAATTTCCAGATTACCCAAAAAAACAGCTGCATGTGTGCAAGAGTATAGAATAATAATATGTATTTAGAAAGATATAATTAGAACGGAAAGCTTTTATTGTATGAGTGTAGATATGGCAATTTGCAAGGTGACAAGAACAAAAATGGCTAATTATTACAAGTAGTTGTCACTTTTGTTTCCAAAACTGGGTAGAAATATTTGTGTGCACCAAGTGATTCCAACCTGAGATTTCATTAGTTTAATACAAACAATGGAAGCTCCAATCTGTTAATATTCCATACCTGCTAGCTATTCGATCGGATCTGTCAGAGAAAAGTTTAAACAATTTAAAAGTAAGACAATTGAGTGTAGTTTGATTAACTACTTATAACATGAATGTAGATCCAATTAATTAGATGTCAAGTAACATGTAACTGTCATTAGCATGCATGTTCAGGAATAAAGCATGAACTTATAAGAGATTATTTAGTTTGAAGAATATGTTGTTTAAATTAAGAAAATGTATTATGTTTCAATGACAGTCACATAATTGAATTGGAAAGTAAAGAGTTTAAAACCATATCCGACCAGACTGAACTGTGCTCGTCGACCTGGCTTACCTGGACTTAGGTTATTGCAACAAATGGACACATTCTTATCCATTCCTACAGATAGATATATACTGCACCAACATCAATTCAGTAGAATGCATTAGGTATATGACACCACACACACACATATATATATATTAGCATAATAGGAACTTTTGGTGGATTTTACCAACTACATGCAACAGTGGTAGCTTCATAACAGTACAATCCCTAAAAATTATTGATGGGAAATCCAACTCTAGATTTGTTGCATTTGATTCGTCGGAATTAGATTTTTTCATTATCGGGATACTCATGATAGTATGGATTTCACCGATATGAGATTACTTAACACTCCCTTTATGTGCATGATGAATATATAAGAGAGTATCAATTTATCACTTTACACTTTGAGATTTAGACGTAGACATGTGAATTTAAGTTGAGAGTATCACTTAACACTTTTCTCCGAGCGTAAGCCTAATAAGAGAGAACGAACTTGAGTCTCATATGGATGGTGGACTTAAGTTAAGTGGTAAGACATACTTTACATTTTAAGGGACACATTATGAAATGGAGATGGAGATTGCTAAACAAGTAGCATCTTTTGGTAACTGAGAATGTGACACTACATGGCAAATTAACAACAAAATCAAAGTCACTAATCAATATTTCAAAAGACAAAAAGTAATTTCAACAATTGACTTTGATTAGCGATTACAACTTTAGTCAATGTCCATGTGTCACATATGCATGAATTTAAGAGAAAGAAACTACTAAATTCTAGAGATAGACTCTGATATAAATCTACTAGCTCATATACAAAATGTATCTATCTACCTTTCAATGTGGAATTATTGGTTGGGCTCTCTGCATGCATGCCTTCTTCTCCTATTTCTTCACCAAAATTTCAGCCTCTCTCTCTCTCTCTCTAATGAACCAAAATTTCAGTTATGGGTTTGTTTGGATTATGTGGATCCTAGAGATTTGAGAAATGAGTTGTACTAGATTTTGTAGTACATAGGTGTCTAAACTGTTGACCAGTGTTGTTGTGTCAGTCAATTGATGAAGAATGTCCAGTGTCCACAAACACCAAGCTCAGAGAGTCAACAAAAGTCTGTCATTTCACAACAAGCAGTCAATGGGTCGTACAAATTTTAAAGTATCAAGAACAAGTTTCTATATTTTTTTTCCAGTTTACTGCGACACAAACTATGTACAGCTACAAAACACACACATACATATAAAATAATGTTAGATATTTTAAATTTCCTATTTTTCCCATCATATTATTTTGGTTGGTGTTGACAAAACTAAAACCTCATTATATATAAATTAAGTGAATAGGTTGTTGAAATGTTAAAGAAATAATGAATAATCAGTATCCAATATTGTTTTGTAGTGTAAATCATTAAGGTAGCAGCTACAAATTGTACAAACAACATGCATGGCATATATGCAATTAGTGGAATAATAGAATTAGAATGAAATAATAAAGTAGAGGTATTTGTTAACTAACAAGGGTAGCTACCTAGCCAAGGAGGGACCACTTGCATGATTGTAATGTTTATATTTCTAAATATGTCAGTGCCAAAGTCAACATTATAATACAATATGTGTGTGTATATGCATGCATGATATATATATATATAAAAATTGTAGTCTTTTATCATTTTTTATAAGTTAACTATGCATAAATTGTAGAGTTACACACTGAACTATTTGCAATTTAATTTCAAGACAATTATTAGATGTTGGGCCTTCAAATGGCCCAATATCTTAAACTTGGGTTTCAGGTCCAGTTGGTAGCAATACCCAAATGATTAGATGTTGGGCCTTCAAATGTCAGCAATGCAAAAAGGCTAAAGCCTAAAGCTACCACAAAACTTCAATGTCGGCACAATGTAATCAAATCATAGAAAAAAGAATAAATCATGACCGTTGATCAATGAGTGCTCACATCCATAGCCATAGGAGCAAAAAAAAAAAAAAACGATGAAATCAAAGCCAACTTGCTGCTATTGAGCTCTTTCTTTAAGTCTTATCCAATTTGAACTTTTCAATGAATCCATTCACCTTTGAAATATCAGTAGACCCTTTCACATCTCTTACTTTTTCTTGCTCCTTTCAATTGATTCCATCTACTTGCTTTTCACATTTCTTTCTATTATTATTTATCACTTGTATACTATACAATATGAGATATCAAGCTTTAATCCAACCAACTCAATTAGAATTGAAATCAAGATCTCCCCCATAAAAATGTGTGTATTAAGTTCCATAACAATTGAGTAAATTAATTAGTGGCAGCGTAAGAATTCTACTGATCAAGAGAATGCACAAAATAATGTCCACGACCTTTTTATCAGTTAAATTATACAACAGAGAGTAACTCTCTCTTTAAAAAATCATTTCACTATACCCCACCGACTCAAGGAACTTAACTCACGATCTCTCATAAAGTAGTATGTGTCCTGACCATTGAACCATCTTTAAGAGACACCTTCTCAAGTTTGAATAACGTGTCAAAAGGAGCTAATAAATTCTCTCCAAAATTTTTTAAGACATGTAACAAATCTAATTCGGTCTCTACTATTAATTGCCTAAAACCCTAAAAACAATGTCTATTATTTCAAATGAAAACATAAACTCATCTCCAGATTTCAAAATAAGAAGATGAAGATCCATGCATGGATGCCCCTAGGTGGTGGCGCAATGGTTAAGACACACATCTCCATGTTGGAGGTCGTGGGTTCAAATCAAGACACGTAGGGTTTGGATTAAAAGGGGAGAACTACCCCCTGTTGTGTAGCTCAATTTTTTTTATTTTAAAAAAATCTATGCATGCAAAACAGTATCATCAACTTGTACATAAACCAAAAACAATATGTTAAAGTATTATATCCATAAGCTAAGCTATTTTTTCTGAATTTTAAGTCTGCGTTTGAAGATCATTAGGCTTTTAAAATTTCAAATTGTTTTAGGTTGATCAATTGGCTCTAATTAATTAATAGTTTTAGGTGCTTGGTTTTGGAGGTGGTTCGGATATGAGTTTTGAATTTTGGGTTGTTTATGGGTGTAGTTTTTCTCTCTGTAAAGATGCTCTCCCCCCAAATGCTTGCCAAAGTACTCCATTTATAGAACCAACAAATGAGCTCAGATTGGATTCGAATTTGAATTTAGGAGGGAGACAAAAATGGATTGGTTTGCTGTGAACTAGTTGGTGTGAGAGAGAGAAGAGGAAAGAGAAAAAACAAAATAAAAGGGAAAAAAAGGGTCAGAAAAACAAATTGGGCCTTATAAAAGAAAAGACCCACAAGTAAAAACAATTGGGCTAAACACACAAAACAAACTTTGGGCCTCCAAAACAAAGTTTTTAAATTAATACAAGTGGGTCAATGATTCTGAAAGTAAACAGGAAAATGTTTATTTCATGCGTCATGCATGTCTAATACATATGTAAATGCGGACAAATAATAACTTGTAATTGTGCCAAATGTGCCAATCTTCTCCCAAATAGGTGTAATCTAGCCTAATCCAAAACGGTAGAAAAATAGTATGCTTACTTTGAGACTAGGAAGTATAAATTTACAATGTAGCCTAATCCAAGAAGTGTGGGATAAGCATAAATGATCTGGTGAGCTTGCAACACATCATCAACTTCATTTCCCAATATTATATAATCATCGCTCACCAAATTGTTCAACATTTGTGCATCTTCACTGTCCTCATCTCGCAATCATGCTCAGATTTTTGTCACTCTCCTCCAAATCCAAGTCCACTTCACTCAAGCATTTTAGCTCTATATCATCTTTCTCAATCAATTCTCATTCCAGTATACACATCCGCCATGAATCGGATCACAGCACAGCTCTCGCTCCAAAACCCTCCAGTTTCTCATGTTCAGCCCCAGCTGCTTCTGGGCATCCAATTTTTTCTCGCCGTTCTGGTGTAAATTTTAGCTCTTCAGGATCGCAGTCTAGTTTCAGAGGGTTTTGCTCATCTGGGTATGGGATTAGATGTAGTAATTTGAGGAATTGTGAACGAAATAGGAATCGGACTTTAAGGGTTCGTTTTCTCGGGGGCGAATTCAGGAGCTTCAGTAGTGAGCCGGAGAGAGACTCGATAGAGTATGATGTTGTTATTGTTGGGGCTGGACCTGCTGGGTTATCGGCAGCGATTCGGTTGAAGCAAATGTGCCGTGAAAATGATGTTGATTTATCAGTATGTGTTGTTGAGAAAGGAGCTGAAGTAGGTATATTTTGTTTCTTGATATCTTGGTGGAAGTTAGTGACATTTGTTTTTTCAAATTGCAATAGGGCGCTATATTTCGATACCGATCAAGCATATTTGTGTATCTTTTGGCCAAGTTCTAGAATATGCATGTTTATCTACTGGATAACTGTGATTCGTACTTTGATTATAGGTGCCCACATTCTATCTGGCAATGTTTTTGAGCCTCGAGCATTGGATGAACTTCTACCACAATGGAAACAGGAAGAGGTGCTGTTTAGTAGTTTCTATTTCCTTTTATATTACTTCCACTGTTCTGTCTAGTACTACAGAAGTTAGATATTGAAATAAATTATGTCTTTTTAGAGTGAACTTCCTTTTTTGAGTTTTGACCAATGTAGGTTCTTCGTATAAGAATCACTGTTGTAATATGTTCATGGAAGAATATTACTACATGAATCAGTATTTGGGACGGGTGGAGTGAATGTTTAATACCTTTTACTTTCTTTTGATTCAAGTGTTCCTTTGTTAATTGTCTTGACAGGCACCAATCTCTGTCCCTGTTTCTTCTGACAAGTTTTTGTATTTAACAAAGGATCGTGCCTTTTCACTTCCATCTCCATTTGATAACAAAGGAAATTATGTCATAAGGTAGTTATGCAAGGTGGGCTTATTGAATGAACCATTCAATTATGATGTTTGTTCAAATGCATATCTACTGATCTATTGCCTGGCCAACATTTTACTGTTTATGGCAGACTGAGTCATAAAAACATGTGGAAGATTTTAAGTAATGTGTTAAGCCTTGTATTTCTCATATATAGTAAAAATGTACCATTTCTTCTTGAAATCCTACTTAACAACACTGTTCTGGAGTCACAAAACTGGGCTGCTATGTTATTACTTAGTGTGAGTCTAGAGTTAGAAAGATCGCTGCAATCTGACTGTAAACCTACTGGTATTATAATTCATTCTAATTTGTCGACTGAATATTACTTCAGGTAGATATCATCTGATGAAAGAAAACTATTTGATCATTTTTCATGTTTTGCAATCTTTTGCTATTGCTATATCTTTCGAACCACAATCCTTTCTTATTTACAAGCTTCTTTTTTGCATTTTTATTTGGTTATCCCTGTATATGCATTCTAAGTTATCATTTACCAATAGCGCTAATTAAACTCACTATGGTGCAGCTTGAGTCAGTTAGTCCGTTGGATGGGAGTAAAAGCTGAGGAAATAGGAGTAGAAATATATCCCGGCTTTGCTGCCAGTGAGGTGCTCCTACTTAATGCCCCTGTGGCTGCTGATGGACTGCTAAAATAATTGTATTTACAAATTTAATTTACTTTTCAGGTATTATATGATGCAAATGACAGGGTTATTGGGATTGCAACAAATGATATGGGAGTTGCAAAAGATGGTTCAAGGAAGGATACTTTTCAGCGTGGAGTAGAATTAAGAGGTAGGTTCACTCTTTTAGGCAGAACAATTGGACCACCCTCAGCTTGTTTGGCAGCCATGCTGTCACTATACGTTGGTATAATCATCTCAAAAGTCATCAATTAATTTATCCGTGACACCTAATCAGGATAGGGTTAGATCTGCCTAAAGCCTCTAGAACTACATTAATTTTGAAAACTTCACTGTAATGTGAACCCAAATAAGATTTGAATATTAGGGTTAGATCTGCCTAAAGCCTGTAGAACTACATTAATTTTGAAAACTCCACTATTATGTGAACCCAAATAAGATTTGAATATTTGTATGAAAGTAATAATCATTTGAGCCCATTCTCATTGTATGCTAGACCCACAAATCTATGTCTGCTTGAAAATTGAATTACTATAATGTTTATTGATGTCTTATCTATGTATATAATTGCCTATTTGTAGTCGATGCGTTACCCATGGGCACTTATATGTTATGCTAGCACAATAGACATGTTATATTGTTCTTGTAACTTCCATATACAGATTTAAACATGTGAGATCATTATGCAGGGCGAATAATGCTTTTTGCTGAAGGATGTCGAGGATCATTGTCGGAGGTTTGATGACAGAAGTTGTTCTAAACTTGCATTCTGTACCTATTAGCATTTCTTATAAAGCATATCTTTTCCCTTGTTACAGAAAATAATGAAGAAATACAACTTGAGAGAGAAGGGGCATGCACAACACCAGACTTATGCGTTGGGAATCAAAGAGGTTTTCTTTCTACATCAGTCATAGTTAAAACTAGAAGTGATTTTTCAGTATTTTAAATCCCTTCCCTTTGGGATATGTTACTGCATACCGTGTTTTGAATCACAACAAACTAGATACCTCAGATACTTTTAGTGTGTGCTGATATTTATTATTAGATCAATGGTTTTGTTGTTTTCATGGTTAGTTGCAGCAGGAGCCACTCCCTAGAAAAGCTCACTCTGTGTTTCTTTATCCTATTGATATCTATTCTTTTACTTGTCCATTTTGGTTCTCATAAAAATAATCTTCACATGAGGGTGAGCCTTGAGGCCACGAGTTTGAGTTTGAGTTTGAGAAACTATATTTTTTCAAAATAGGGGTAAGACTGCATACATAAACGACCCTCCTCATACCCCACAATGGTGGGAGCCTCATGCACTAGGCCACCCTCTTCTATAAAAATAATCTTCACATAATTACTAGGTTATTTCAATAGACTTTATTTTGTCACAATAGAAAAGGTTCCTTTTACTTCTTTGTTTGTAGTCGTATCTTCAAGATATCATTATTAGTTGGCACAATTTATCTAGCATAGCCACCCAAGTAAATCTTCTCCAATTTTCCTTAAGAGTGTAGAGATGGAGAATCTCCTTGGTCTCATACACTTTATGCATACAAAATATATCTTCTGGCATTTCCTAAATTCTAATGTGTTAATAATACTCAGGTTTGGGAAATTGACGAGGCCAAACATACACCTGGAGCTGTGCTTCACACCTTGGGTTGGCCCTTGGATCACAACACATATGGTGGATCATTTCTGTACCACATGAAAGATAGAATGGTATCATATGTTTTGTTCACTTCAATTCCATTCATTTGGTTGTGATTTTATTAGCTTCTGTACAATTTCTATTTCCCATGGTTGAGCAGCCTGGGGTGAGGATGTTAGGCATATTCTAAAAACATTTTGGATATCTGTTTAGTTAATTGAGTTCTTTCTTTGGCGTTTGATCCATCTCATTTCTTTGATAAACAAATGTTCCTTAAATTTGATTTTATGACCATTGTGTTGGATTCATTCGTTACCAATAATTTCTGTTGTGGGGTCCTAATGTAGACTTGCATTTACTGCACACAAATTACCTAAATCTATGTAAGATAAGAAATAAAATTTCTTCCCTACCACTTGTCCAGTATAATCATTTCTCTGTTCAGCATTTTTAAGTCAATTTCTCTCCCCCTATAGCTTTGTGCTAAATTGACTCTTGTGTATTTGTTCTGATGGTTAAAACATTACCAAACTGACAGAAGACTATATTGGCACCAGGTCCTGTATCCTTGTTGTGTTGATGTCAAAAGAAATGGCTCTTATTAGACAAGTATTGGCCCATACCTGCACCTGTATTGGACCTTACATTAAACTTAGCATGATTTTCAAATCTTTTTGCTTTGTTCTTTTCTAAAGGTGGATAAAAGTTAATTCAGAAAAACCTTGTGAATACAGTTAAATGGCTTGCACTTTCCAAACTGGGTTTGCAGCATGTTAGATCAAAGAATATTTTGTATTATGACCCCCATTGCTATGAAGCACAAATACGAGTACGAGTACCCGGTACGTCGGTACGCCTATTTTTCAAAAAGTCTAGGCACGGGTACGGTGGGGTACTTATAAATGAAAAATAGTTAAAAATTAAATATATGCTCTAATAATGTTATAACTAATAACAGAGTAATAGAAGGAAGGCCATAAAT
>JAYMSZ010001768.1:0-13448 GCA_036897665.1 Pelargonium citronellum
TTTCCTTTAGGATGAGGCCTTTTGTGGCTTTTTTTTTAAGTTGGGGACCTGGCTGATGAGTTTCCAATAGGTGAGGGATCTCTAGGGTATTAAACCCTTTAACATATGATCATAAGAATATAAGAGTAAATGTACCACATTGACTAGCTAATTTCTCTTTAATTGTTTTTGGGGTTGACTGCACATAGATACATTGTACTTTACACGTTTACAAATAACTACATTGTACTTTAAAAATACACACATAACTACCTAAACTTTTATTTCGTTTCACTATTTTATAATTTTTTTTTTCAGTTTTGTGCTTATTTTTAAAGTACAATACATATTTATATGTATAACGTGTCAAGTACAATGTACATTTGTGCAATTAACCATTTTTCATAAAATAGAAAAAAGAACACTCTTTTTGTAACAATTGTTCATATAATAGAAATAATGACACTTATTTTGAGATGGATGGAGTAATATAACATTGATATGAAATTGTTTCTTGTTTGGTGAATTAATTTTGATTTTATTATGTGTAGCACGGTTTCGTGTACCGCGAGAACAACATGTCACCAGGGTACTATGACGGAAGATATTGGGTTATGTGGAAGCTGCCTATGTTTGGATGCACAGACTCTTCTCAAGTGTTGAAGGAGCTTGAGGAAGCCAAAAAGGCCTACCCTAATGCATTCATCCGGATTATTGGTTTCGACAATGTCCGTCAAGTGCAATGCATCAGTTTCATCGCCTATAAGCCCGCTGGCGTCTAAAATCTAAATTGCTTGTTTTTATAACATATATATATCAATAGAATACCCCCTTTATCTATGGGGGATTTAAATGCTTGTTTAAGTTGTTGTACTTAGGCATTGTAAACGTTTTTCTTTTTCTTTTCGTAGACAATCGATCTGCTTTCGTTTATATATGTTCCTGAATTCCGGATAACTTCCGGATGGGATGGATGAGCTGCAATGTGCGTTGCAATAAATAAAATGTAGTTCTCTTGCTTTTCAATTTCTTGATCTCTCAAGTTAATTGTTTGGTTTTGATCGAAAACGAAAAGGTCATAGAACACTAAACATTAGGTCATGACAATTTTTTCATTGAATTTTTCGAGAATTAATGTATCAATCTCGGAAACACAAATTAAAAGACATTGTGGCTCTGCTATCATTTGCAACCCAACTTTCTTAATATGACCACGTTTGTTCGACAACATAATTTATCACATGAGTTCTAGAGAATACCATGCTGGCCCGACCCTTTTGAGTCCACTAAAACAGGTTTACCACATATTTCAATAAAGAATGAGACCATTGAAAAAAATGCCAAAAGTACGACACTTTCACTATGACAACCATGATAAGGTTTGTTTGTTGTTTTGTGTCAAAAACAAACATTGAGAGCCAAAAGCACGGTTTGTTTGTTGTTATATGAATTAAGGAATGCTCAAGAATAGAGACATAACTCAAAAGATTGATTCTTTAATTATTGGAGAAAGAAGGTTATAGGAGCAATAAAGTTCTTTGAAGTTGAATTATAATTTATAAATGTATAAGAATTAATATTTACACACATACATAAATAACATAAGGATAATAACTTTTGATTCAAAAAATAAAAATAATTAAGATACTCCCTCCATCCCAAAATGAGTGTCTTGTTTCCATTTTTTGCAAAAATTAAGGATTACTAGATAATTTAATGTGTTTCCAATATTATCCTCATTTTCCCATCTACACACATGTGCACTCATGTGCTGCCCATGTGCAGTGCATAAGTGATAAGGGTAATATGGGAAAAATAATAATATAATAACCTAAAAATAGAAACTGGACACTCATTTTGGGACAAAAAATTTAGACAAACATGACACTCATTTTGGGACGGAGGGAGTAATAACTTTAAGAGAGACGGTACATTTCATAACTTACCATACCACTATTACATAACATGACAGTATTTATATCAGCTACACATGAAGTGGCTGAGCTTGATAAAACCTTCTCTGATTTTCCGTTGAGGCTCGTGAGTTTCTGATAACCTTTTAAGTCGGGGCACTTATATTTCTTATCATAGTTCACTAGCAAATAGTAGCAATCATCTTGATATTTAAGTGGTTGATTTCACTTGATCTCTTGAGGTATTGGATTCGAATATTGATATTTGTACGCTTACTGATAAAAAAACTAAATCATATTGCACATTAAATTGTTTTCAAAGTGATGTCTAATATTAGATTTTGAATTAAATGAAACACTAACAAAACATGGACAAATGTTTTAACAAACTCAAAAGCTATATATTAACTTATCATAGAGATACTACAAATAATAAAACTAACTTCATATAAATGAGCATTATATAAGAGAAGCATGTCTCTTATTTTGTAATAGAGAGGACATCAATTACACCACTAAAAATGAATTAAAAACAAGACATGTATATTCGGAAAAAAAGAAAGAAAAAAACAAGACTTATAAAAAGACGAATAACAAAGTATAGTAGTTGGATATGATCGATAGAAAAGAAAGAACATTACATGTAAGATACTAAAATATAATATTATAAACTAATTGTACTAAATATTGTGCAAAATCACATCACTGGTAACACAATACAATAAGTTTGCGTTTGGGAACATGAATTTGATTTCAAATTCGTCATTTGAAATTTTGGTTTTGAAATGTTGTATTCAAATACAAATATAATGTTTGGGAAAACATAAAACTTCAAATGACAAAGTATGAACTGTCATTTGAAATCTCATGTTTTAGGCATGTTTTGAATGTCATTGGATTTCACTTAAATCTAAATCCAAATTCTTATAGTTTCCAAACACCTTATTTGGATCAAATCCATCATTTCAAATCAAATGATGGTTCCAAACACACCATAATATAATTCTATCCTTAAACAAGTTGAACAAAATAATATTGTAACGTAATAAGTAGTATATCACATGTGAAGTGTTGGTAGAGGTTACATACATCATTTCTATGTCACATACTATAGCTGTAGCAGCATTTCCAATGAACAAGTTTGACGAATACTTTTGAAGTGTTGGTAGAGGTTATAATATGCAGAAGTATCCATTTACAAAAATGTCCTATGCTGATCTTATGTGATTCTGATAAAATAGAGCCAACCCAAGCTGCTCTACGAAAAATACTTCCATGTGTGAAGGCCATGGCATTTCAGTAATGCAATGCAAATAGTACTTAAAAAACAACTCCTTTTTTGTAGTGATACGGTGTCTTCGATCGCTTTTGAGTTGGATAAAATAAAATTATACCAGAGCGGTTGAACTTCAGTATTTGCTTTATCTTGGGTTCATTTCATAGTCTAAGCTGCTAAGCCTCCATAGAAGATAAGACAGATCATTACAGAGAAAATCGAGTCTAAAGTTAAGCCTGCATAGAAGACAGATAGATCAGTACAGAAAATGAACCAATGGACAGGTGGTAAAATGCACTGGATCAAGATAAAGATGATGATGCCCAAACCAACGCAAGTCTACAAACAGAAAATACCTGAAGAGTGGCTGCAACTTTTTACTTAAAACACTTGTTTTGGTTTCAGTCGTTTTCATTCTGTTTCTTCATCCTCTCCACCATGGCACCATCACTTACGGGTTGATCCTCATCAGGAGCTTCAACTGGATTTTCATCGTCAATTTCATTCTGATCCTCTACATAAGCCTGGGAGCTCACCACCTGTCCTGCCAAGTCTTTGTGTTTTAGATTGCCTGCCAAAACAGGAAACCAAGTACGTTACTTTATGCCAAAAATCATGATACAACAATTGGAAAATAACTGTCGGGGCAGCTAATTTATGGATATCAGAACCATTATTGCAGTTTTAAGAAATAAAACAGAAATACAGGACACAGTTTTGGGGAAAATTTAGATAATACATCACATACCCATCCAGAAATTTGATCCATTTGATGTTGTATGGAGAAGAGCCTTGACACGGAACAAGAAACGCTCCATGGATCTCTTTGTGGCAGGAATTTTACTGGTGATAACCGTTTGTTTCAACCCCTTTAAAAATCAAATCAAATGATATTAATGAGAGTTTTTTAGGAGCTAGAAATAGGTTTCGAAAAGCTAGACTTACCTTCGCTTCAGAACATAGGGTCTGTACAGTTCTTGTGGCCTTCTGAAGCTCGGTCACCTAATCCATCAGAGAGAGCACAAGAACTTAACTACATACAGTTTACAGGATGTTTACAAACAGCTAACGCGACAAAATTCAGAGCATCTCATCTTACCAGTTTGATTATGAGCTCATTGTGCATTTCAAAGTGAGCTTCTAAGAAGTCGAAAACTGGATAACACGTAAATTTCAGTTCCTCCAACACATACAGTTGCATTACAAGCTGAAAGTGTCGAGATTTTAATTTTACACGCATACCTTTTATGAATGATTCAACAAACTTCCCACCATACTTGACAGCCATACCATGCACAGTTATCTGTAACATATTTAAAAACATGTCAACATTCTCACTGAAACAGGCTCCAGAAAATATAAAAACATAAACCAAAGCAAAAAAAAAAAAAGGACAAGTAATAAAATAGTTTTGTGGAACTCTGTTCTGCTTGGTTACCTTGTCATGAATCCTGCACATATTAACCAATGACACCACCACATTCACAGATTGCTTAAGTTTGTGTAGAAGCTTTTCAACACTTTCAAGTTGAGCACCAGCTCTATTTTTCTCCAAGAGAACTACTTCCTTAACCTATCCACAACATCACAAATAAAAGATTTTTGTGCAAGTATTCACCTAGTCAATTTTCACTAGCTCATCCATAATCATCACCGAAAGATGCAACATATGAATATATAGCTCGCTCACCAATTTGTTAAGAATTGAAAGGTTCTCTTCATGCTGCACATAAAACTAACTTATGTAAACATCTCATTTGAAAATAATATCATTACATCTGGAACAGGATGGAGAAAGATGCCTTACCAGTACACGGTACCATGCAATAAATGTGGCAGAACATAGAGTCGGAAATCCATGATGATCATCTTCCATAGATGTACACAGAAAAACCTAACAAAAAGAAAACTTTTTACAAGTGTTATGCATGGTAACATTCATTTGTATAAATAAATGAAGACAAGAATTTCGGAACAAAAAGAACATTTCACTATAATAGATTATAAGGATTGTTGGATGATGCTCCTCTATGGTTGACTGTAAAGGTAACATTCATTTGTATAAATAATATCAGCCTATAGCAAATAATTTAAACAAATTTGTGCACCTGTGGCAAAATAGAACCCGCAAAATCCTCCAGCAAATCAGGAGTGGACTCACTATTTTGCAAGTATATGCGTAAGATCTTTTGCACTGTTTCTCCCTGCATATATCAGAAAGTTTAATGCTATCTGAAATGTGCCACAGTGCTCCACTATAATCAAGAAAACAAGAGCTTAAGATTACGAGGCAAAATGTCTTACTTTGCTCTTCCAACCATTATCAAGATTCTCACTATCCCAGTTGTGCCTTAACAGCTTCTGAGCAGAAGTTCCAAGTCGGCTGTGCAAGGTAGGAAGGACCCCCTGAACAAATCCAGAGTGTATGTTTTTACCTTTTCCCTTCTCCAACATATCAAGGAGTTTTTGGACTGATACTAAAACTGATTCCAAGGCAAGAAGAGATTCGGTAGCCAGAACAAAGGAAAATGAACAAGCTGCAAGGAGCAGATGTGGTTACAATAATACTAGAAACCATACAACAGTAGACCAATCATGTGAGCATCATGATGCACAACTAAGATTCAGGAAGAGGAAGTATAATACCTTTGTCCAAAACTCCTTCTACAAATGCATAAGCACCACAATATAAATATTCTATGGTCCCAGGCAATGGGCAAGGTTGTATGCCTGAAAATATACTATCTGGCATTTTACTGGGCTGGAAGGCTTCTAGCAAATTTGTGAGAGCTGATTTGTCTCTCTGAAGATCAGGTAGGTTAAGCATCTGGAGACAGGAAACAGCATATGTATTTTAACATTTGGATAACGAAGTTGTTCAGTCAACATTCACCTACATAGGAATATCTGGATTTCTAGCAGATGTAGGGTTAACTAGCACACCATTTAGAGAATGAAACTGTTGACTGAAAATGAACTAAAACAGGTCAAAGAAAGAGAGAACCAACCTTACTAAAACATTGAAGTATTTCTTTAATGACTGAAGTGGAAACTGACGAAGCTGAAAGCACAACATTATGAATATCTGGATTTCTAGCAGAAGCGGATTGAGCTTCCCAATGTTTTTGACAAGTTTCAGCACCTACAAAATATCTATCGTATTATTACAATACACAAAATTAGGAACTGTTTCATCCAACCACATTCGATACTATTAGCTATTTAGCTTACAATTTTCAAGGATACAAACTGCGCTATTAAAGTGTTGCTTGAGACTTGCAAGAATAGGTCGAATTTTGCTCAGGAATTCATCCATTGTCATCTGGCTGAAACCTATTGGTGCACTAGAATTTCTTCCAAATAATTGTCTGCCAGCAGTGAAGTAATCCAACTTGTAGTGAAGATCACGCAAAAGGTATAGATGTAGGGGTAACTGGCACATGAAATAACAAGTTTTGCAAATTTAATAATTCATTCAACTGCTTAGATAAAACAATCATTTGCCACAATGTGCATAAAATCAATAGGTTACCTCAGCTGCTGGATCAGAGCAACATGAATCCTGATTCTGCATTCAAAAGAAACATTCATGCTTTGTATTAATAGCAACTGAAACAAATAAACTGAACACACAGTCAAGAAAAACTCAAAAACATATGTTGGAAACTAAAAGTCACAGACCTATATGTTTTCACTAATTCTGAGTTCTGACAACATTCATGCTTTGTATAATAGCAACTGAAACAAATACGACACTTCACCAATTCAGTCTTGCAGGGATACTGGTACATGATTTAAGTGAAAAGTTAGATAATGCACAGCTACATTATGTCAGTATATCAGAGTGCAAAAAATATTGCAAGATCGTAACAATGATTTAATTTCTTTGGCGAAGGAAATACCATAAAATAAGGGCAACTCGTTTATTCAAATAACAGCAGGGAAACCAAATCCCCTAAAATCTGATACTTTAGGATCCTTGCCACAGAACAAGGAAAAAAAAGTCGGATAATTGACTCAGTAATTAAAAAAAAATGAACTGTATGGCACAATTAATTTTACTTGTGTATAAATATTAAAGAAAAAGATTTTTAGATTATATTTACATACTCATATGATACTAGTGATGATTATTTGCAGATGAAAGGAGCAATCTCATTTGAAAAGCTACTTAAAAAGGATTATACTTTTCTTGGTATTATGAATAAGATTACACACCTCTGTATGTCTCAAGAGGGCCATACATTGAACCAGAAGAGGCCTGAATTTGAATCTCTGTGTTTCCAGAGCTTTGGCAATCGCAGAAACTTCTATACTCTCTACCTCAGTAGCATTACAGCTATGTTGATCTGCTGACTCAGATGTCCTTTCCTGAGCAGATGAAGAAGATCCCTCATTTGGCTGTTCCTGGCTAGTCACAGCTCCTACTTTTCTCAATGCATCTATTATTGTGGGCTGCCGGAGTTTACAGTTCGAATCTGAATTCTCTGATGTCTTTGAATTCTTTTTCCGTATGCTCTTTCCATTTGTATTAGTGCTGCTACTTGTTTTCTTCTGCTCAATTTTATTTACCTCGTGCCCAATTTTGTTAGTTTGGTTTAAGACTGAAGATCCACAATGGTCCACGTGAAAATGAACAAGAGGTAAAGATAGAGGGTACATTCTGAGAGAATCATTTAATAAGCTTTCCAAAAGTCTGCATTTTAAATACTTTCCATCAGTAGCTAGGGACAAAATACGAATTCAAAAATATTCTTAGACTATGCACTACAAAATGCCCAATGATAATAACATGAAAAAAATATGATTATTGATAAGTTATAAGGCTCATTTGCAAGACCAATTCAGGCTTACGCACCGTTTTCATCATTGAAACAGAGTGTTCAACAGGATTGACCAAGTAGACCAGGCCTTGTATAGCCCGTCAAAAGTTTCAACCGTTCTCATTATATTATACAAAGGATACTATCATATAGCCCGCCAAAAGTTTTAGCACTTCCCATTAAATTATATAGAGGATACCAACGGTACTTATATAATAAAGGTTGAATATAAAGTATAAACTGTGTACATACAGTCGAGGAATTGAAAAGAATAAGAGAACATACACAAGGTTCCTCAAACGCTTCAATAGCTTAGCAGTTATATCCTGCTTTGTAGCCTGACTTATGCATTCAAATCTTCCAGCAACTTGTGTTGAAAAAGCATTAAGCTGCATGCAGCAGCAAAAGCATTACATACACATTCGTATGAAACAATTCTTAGATAAATAGCTACTAAAGTAATGAACTTAAAATTTCATTGCTTACTAGTTCCCGCATCCAGTTAACTGCATAATAGAGTGAGATGCACACAATTTGCTTTTGCTTCCCTGTTAGTGACTGCCAGGCAGCTCTTTTGAAGTACTGTCATTACAGCCAAAACACATGTCAGCACACAAATCATGTCAAGCAGTTTTGACAAGCTAAACCAATACAGAGTTTAAAAATAAATAAAAAAAATCAATTAAACATCAAAAAGCAATATTTGTACGTGGCATGTATATGCAGAAAGGCAGTGTTTCTTTAAAGTTATGTAGGAGGGTACTGAAGGTTTAAGCAACAAAAGAAACTCAATTAATAAGATAAATTATACACATTTATTCATTCAATTCTTCTGGGCATAAAATAATTTTGATGAAAATGAGATGACATGAAAGTCTTAATAGAAGATCCCTCCCCGTAATTTGAAGAGAAAATAAGCTGCAAATATAAGGAATTAACCTCAGATACCAATCTGAGCAGAGATCAGAGGAGAATGACCTAAATACGAGTGTCACATTGAAGTACAAGAACAAATTGTAGGAGTTAGAAAATGCATTGTACTCAATCTCACCCTAGCCGAAGGAAGGTGTACAGGGCAGCCAAGCAGTGCATCAATTCCTCCAAGAGATCCTTGATTTGTCAATCTCTCAATCTTACAATCGACAAAAACTAAGTATTAGTTCCATTAATTGAGAATTTTCAGTATCCACAGGATTATGCACTTACAGCAGATAGTAAAAGAAAGTTAGCTGGAAGAACTTGCAAAGAAGGTGTCCTGTACACAACAAAATTTCAACTTTAGTCATGCAAATATCTAGCAAAAGTTTAAACAGGCAGTTCAATTAGAATGAGCATGGGCAAGTAAAATTACTGCAGTGACGAGGAAGCCAAGTGCAATATGTTCAGACAAATAGGAGATATATTGCCGTCCAAGTTCATCCATAGTTCCCCTGCAAATAGATGTAGACATAGTTGATTGTAGCCTAACTTGATTTCCATAATAGCCTCAAAGACATAAAAAGCAGGAAAACAAATCATATAAGTAAATTCACCTTCTAAACCACAGTATGTGTCCTTAACAGTCAGCTGCCCTCCTTCAAGGTCAGATAGGAACGTAGATTCGAACTCTCCCACATGTTTGCCAATCCTAGCATATACACGCATAATTCCTGAGTACAACTAAAATTTTCCATTGGCATCATCCTTGGTAGAAAGCTTAATATTAACAGTTTCAGGTGGTTGAAACTCACCAATCCATAACTGCTGGCTGGAGAGTTCTATATTCTAGCATTGCAGTCAGTTCATCATAAAACAGGATCAGTGGTAAAGGAAACTTTTTACAACAGTCCAGAGACATTTTCAAGAGTTCCAAAGCCTCCTCACAATTTGATTTCTGTAGAGAGATTTTAAAAATGGTAGCTAAGATGTAATCAAGTTTATGTATTTTTTCAATGGATGTCATAAGTTTACGTATCTTATAACTGAATCTTCTAGCTATAAGTTCCAGAAGGATTTCAAATAAGATATAGATTAAAGTTCAACTGTTTTAGCATTCGAAAAGAAAAGTGAGAATCTTTTGTCACTCAAAAGACTAATCTATACAAAGCACTATCTTCAATTAAAACAAACAAGAAAACTTTGACATATTGTCTTTTATTTTTGCACAAGCATGTTAAGTATACTTGACAAACAAATGCATGCATAGCAGGGCAAGCTATAAAATATTTGTATAGCTCCCAAGCCCTACCAGCCATGGAGATCTACAGTTGAAATGATTCTATCACAAACCTGAGAAGAGGATGGACAGGTGACATTATTCACATCCCCTATGCACGACACTATCTTTAGCGTGCCAATTAGACCCATCTTCTTGTACTTCATATCTGGATGGCTGACCTGCCCAATAGAAAGGATGTAAAAAAAAAAATAAGAATAAAAAAAACTAGCCTATTTTCTTATTACCAGAAATTATATATAAACAAAAGGGCAAAAAGTGAAGACACAAAGTTCAGTAGATGTGATCAGAACATTAATGTTAGAAATTCTTCAGATCAAAAGGGCAGTCAATGATCCATAATACCTGCTTCCGTACTATCATTAAAAGTTCGTTTGCAATAGACGATCCAAAAGAATCTGCATAAGATCTTGCAGAAAGTGCCAGGTGGCTGAACATACCATAGACCTGCATCATGGGAAAAACTGAATAAAAGTAAGATGCTACACTTATGTTTTAATATTTACGACAATATAGAAACAGAAGATGACATACCTTGTGCAGATCTTCAACACTAAACCCTTCCAGGTAATCCAAGACACCTGCGCGAATGAACTACTAACCCATGAATAAATTTACTACTTAGAGAACATGAATGAAACATTGACTAAAATACCGTTTATATTAGAAGAAAGTGGAATTAATTCTTGAGCATGTTTGGAGGCCAGTAAAGCCATGGTGTCCAAAGCAGAACCCACTTCAAAACTAACACCTGAGCCCACATGAGTAACTAATGCCCCAAGCACCTGTATAATTATGCACATCTAAGAGTTACCACAATGCATGGTTTCTTAATAATCACATGAGAGATGATAAATTTTTTAAATGGAAAACTTACTTCCTGTCTTGAATAGGTATCAGCAAACTCCTGAAACAATGATATGTATATGTGCATTCCAAACTTCCTTACTTTTAATTCTTTACATGCCAGCAAGAATTCCGTCAAAGAGAGAAATGAAGGGAAATACTCCTGACAAAAATTAATGTTAAAAATCACTTATATGCGGTAAATAATTAATTGAAAATAAAACTGTTCCATCCTCACAATGGTTGTTATACACCATACCTGAGTCAATTCTTTGTTTCCACAAATACAATGATCAAACATTTCTTCCTGAATACATTCTTCAATGATCTTTTTCTTAAATATCTTTTCAATAGTCTTCTGCAGAGACTGACCATTCATGTATATGAGCATAAGCAGCCATATGTCAATGATTTTGTGATCTTGAGGTTTGTCAAGCCCATTCAATTCTTTCAAAATTTCCTGGCAAAGCATCTACAGAAAAATAAAGTTAAATAAGCATATAAATAATTGAGCAAAAATCAATTAAGAACATACATTCTTAAATCGAAGACTTGATCTCAACGCATCAAGAATGGAGGCCTCTGTGTTATCCGCAGGGGCCTTTCCTTTTAGTTTATTATGCTGCACCGCACAAGAATTTGATGTTCCAACAAATTTTAACTGTTGACGGATTTGTGAGATTATTCTCCGAACATTGGCTGGTGTTGCTGAAAGCAGTAAAAATCTAAGAAGATATGACACGTGCTCTGCATCAATTGTCCTAATACATGACAACGCTATGGTAATGACCTTCAGATAAAACAAAGGAATTAAATTTAGATATACATTATATAGAATGTTCACCATCTTTTCACTGCTTACTTAGGAAAAGAAGAAGAAAAAAAATCAGAATTTCACATCAGCTGTTGAAATTATTTACAGTAACAGTAAAGGAAAACCCAATTCAGTTAAGATAAGCAGGAGAAGAAATGTAATCAAGCTTAAGCTCAAAATTATGTTTATTTGAGATCTGAGGAAAGACAAGCTTCAACAGATGGCACTTAATATATTACCTAGAAGAAATAGGTACATAAATTATGCGAGTGCATCAAAAACAAATTAAGAATTTGATTGGAGTTTTAAATATTCTGAAATGATGTCATCAACCAAAGATATGGTAGATTAAAAACAAAAATAACAACCTGTTCTTGTAACTGCTCGTCCAAATAAAGGTTTGAAAAAGAGTCGAGCACAGGCACAATAATAGCTGAATCCTCTTGAAGCATTTGCTCTAGAGAATCAACCACAGTCTTATTATTTTGATCACCAATTATCTCAGGCAGCGACCCAATGATCTCTTTCTTTAAATGCATAGGGCAGATAGACAAGACTTGCATCAGTTTATCAATGAAAGCACTAGGATTAACAATGAAATCAAGCCACCGGAAATGGTTAATAATAAGCCTAGCAACATCATTTTCAAGTTGCAACGACGTTCCAGAGAACTCAGAATTCATATCAAAATACTCAGGTAGCTTCTCTAGAAGCAGGTTCTGAATGTCCAGTTGGATGGGAGGAACCAGCAGAAGATGCCGAACTAAGCTATCACTTCTGATTGAACTTATACCATCGCGATTAGAAGCTGTGAGAACCCTATCAGAGTAAAAGAAATCCATCATAATATCAGTTTTCAGATCTTAGGAAACGAGATACACAGTGAATACAGTTCATTTCCGAAGCCATAGCGGCAGCCAAACAGAAGTTAAATATCCCCAGCTTAAGCACTTAATTTACAAAAAACTGAAGTTCCATTAACTAAGCAATTCAGCAGGACACAAAACCATTAGGGATAAATAGACTGATAAAATGAGATTAAGAAAAATAAGAGATCAAGTAATATTCAACCTTTAGTTTTTTTATGTTTCATCTTTTGCCTAAATTTTCTCAGCAACCAAACAAAGCATCAAATTTAGCAAAATTAAGACAATTAAAGCCACAGACAAACAATTTTTTTTTATCCATTAACAAAAGCACGAAAAATATACATTAAACAAACCTAAAATGTGTTCATTTCCTTTTCCCTTTCCACAATTTTCTAGTCGTAAGATTAAAAAAAACGATCCAAATTAAAAATACACTGACCGGAGGAGGTTTTCAGGGGAAGCAATGAAGGAAGAGAAGCCAGAGAGAAACTCGGAGCGGAGTGTGGAGGCGGCGGGGTTGGTGTTGTCGTGACCGGAAAAGAGGCGATGGAGATGACGACGGAGCTTGAGTGGATCCGAGGGGAGGCAAGGTGGACCAGAGGGATTGACAAGAGTGCAACCTGCTTCGGCTAAAATCGACACCAGCTTCTCGAATTTGGCTTCGTCATTTGGTTGAGACGGCGGTTGCGGTTGAGGCTGCGCTGGTTCGGCGG
>JAYMSZ010001769.1:0-13446 GCA_036897665.1 Pelargonium citronellum
TTAAAACATGCAAATTGGATGAGAATGTAAAATATTGCAAGTCCAGGGTTGGAAATAATAAATAATCTGGACCGAGAGCCAATTCTATAATCCAGACAAGTCCAAGGGGTCTGGAAGCATTTAACCCTATTTGTAATGTGTGTGAGTTAATAAAAAAACAGTAATACATTTGTCCTATTTTCTGCTATATTTGGGTAATAATTCGAGATTTCCCCTTTTGACATATTTTTGTACTATACAACCCAAACAAAGGCAGCACACAGGGATAAGGAAAAGAAGACACATTTATATATAACTTAATTCTAACAAAGGTCAAGATGGGACGGCGAAACCGGCCCCTACAATGGCACAGCCTCTGATCTGAAGTGATCAAGATCAATTACTATAACAGTAATGTCATCCAAACTACCCCTACTTACAGCAAGATTGACTAGCTCCTTGCAAGCATTCACAAGGGAAGAGTTTCTCTTTTTGTAGCAACTGTTCTCTTGACTAGGCAATGATGACTCCTTCATGTTTAGTCGCTTCACCAAAGAAATTCTCCGACACTTGGATGGAGGGTTTTCATATTCACAAGGAAATTCGTTTTCGCTATCTTTCCAGATATCAACAGTCCTTTTATAGCTTGGTGACTTGCATGTTCCTTTCTGTTGCTGCTTGATTAGAGAAATTCTCCGGATCTTTGAGGAAGGACTCACATTTACATGACCTAAATTATCACCATTATCGTACCAGAGATCCCCAGCAGGCCCAAGTTTCTTATCTGAATGGCATAACCGCATGACAGTATCAACTGCTTCTTGGTTGCCAACCTAGCGCACAATGTTCAACCAAAGTTAATATCTCAACAGAAATATCAACTATGGATTCAATAGCAGAATGAAAAATATGAATGTCATAGTATAACCAAATGGGAATATGACATGTATTCAGCTAATCAGAAATTACGAGGTGACATAATAGCATATATGACAACATCCACTATGTTTTCATAACCTGGATTCTTGCGTGAAACTTTAAAGCATCAGACACCTATGTAAAGATTCTTTCTGTTCTCTCACCTCATCCCATAGTCCATCGGAAGCTAGGACAAGAAATTCCATGTCTGGGGTCAAATTTAGGATTTTTGTATCAGGCTCTGCCACCACCCAGTCCTTAAGATGAGCATCTCCAATGCTTCTAGAAACTGAAAGCACTCCGTGAACTCTCCAAGTTCCTCTATGGATTTCCACATATCCTCCCTAAAACATAACAGTATTAAAAATTGATCATTTGAATTACAAGCATAAAGTGCTTCTTTGTAGATACTAATAAGTTTGTCCTCACTACAATATGTACCTTATCCTCTATTCTTTTCCTCTCATCCTCCTGCTCCACTCTGTGATCTTTTGTAAGGGATTCAGCCACTCCACCTCGACAAAGAACAGCCCTGCAATCTCCGGCATTTGAGATTATGATATTCTTTCCTTCAATTACAGCGGTGACACAGCAGGCTCCACTGCTTACACCCTGCATTAATTTCCATTTACCAATTCAGCATTGATTCGCGCAGGAGATAATACATACACAGACGCATGCTGTTCTTTACCATTTTGGCGGATTCCACAATTGAAATGAAAATAAAGCAGACACATTAAAGGTAACTCAAGTACATAACCAAAATAAAACTCCAGATTGTAAAAATCCCGAGAATTAAAAAGTTAACATATGGGAAAGAACACTGGCCATCGACCATAGTTGTAGCTTAACGCCAAAATAAGTTTTATTTTTTATTTATAGAAGATTAATAAACCTAATTGAGTAGACTAGCAATTAATTTTCAATTTAATGATCCGTGTTACCACATTCATAATTCTTAGCAAGTCCGAAAAGGCGAAAACCATAACAACTCATCTAGTGATTGCATCATTCATTACTTGTTAGACCTATAACCCAAATCTTTCCAACCAAGGACGGCGAATTAGGGAACTGCATTTTAGATAAATTCCTAATCGAGAATAATTGAGTAAGCCAGACACATGCCGATGATCATAACTTTCAAATAAAAACTCAAACTCCGGCACTAAGTGCACAGCACAAGAACAAAGAAGAGGTTGCTATTTTTGGTCATCGGTTAATTAGAACTCACAAGAACACCAACAACACTATGATTTACCAGGTCAAGGAACTGCTGGTCTGTTTTCAGATACCCAGCCTTGACAGCTTCCTCCTTAGCAGCATTTCCCTCACATTTCTCCATCACTTCAAGAACATTTGTGTGCAAATTATCAGCAACAAACTCAGCAGCTTTTACACCTCCATGACCATCATAAACCCCAAAATAGCCCTACACCCACAAGAACATAACCACAAAAAAATCCTTTTTTTTAGCTCCCAAACACAGTGCAGAACCAAAGAGAAAATTTGACGAAAATTAGGGAAGATGTCTCACCTTACAGGTCTTGTTCATCGACCCAGAAACAATCTTGTGGGTATCTTCCATGAACTTCTTCTTGCCCTTTATAGAGGAAACTCCATAGCCGTCTCCGGCGACACAAACGGCGTCGTTCTGGACCGCCGAGTCCCGGAACCCGAATCTGTCGGTTTTGATTTCTTGCAAGATATTTGGGATCTCAATCTGGGGAGGCCTCTTTCGCTTCAAAGAGCAAGCACCACCGAAAGAGGATCGTTTGCCGGTGTCGGCCATGGCAGCCAGGTTTGCTGCAACTGAAAGTGAAGAATCGGTCGCCATTGAAATGGAGAAGAAGAAGAAAGCTTTTTTCAACGGCTATAAAAACGGTGAGAGAAAAGAAGAGAAGAGTGATTCAATTTTATTTGTGAAAAAGGAGTGAGTTGTGATGCAGAGAGGGTCAAAGGTAAAATTGGAAGACAGATAGGGTTTGGGGGAGAGTCAAAGATTGGATTTTTACTCGAGAGCCGTTGGAGACATTGGTCAAAGCTTTGAAGATGTGTTTGGCTGGCATGAATTTGGAGGGAAAATTGCCCATTAATAGAAAGAAAATATTAATTGGGCTTGTATTAGTAAAAGATTTGAGTCTTACTCTTTGATTCAGTTTGATTTTAATCAATCTTTCCATGGGAGGTTGAGATATAAATATGAAAATTATTTTGTTGTGAGAAATGAGAATATTATCTTAGAATATTAGATATTTTTAAGATCATTGTTTAAATTAATGCCTATTTTATATTTGTTACTATTTTTAATAATTTATAAAATTCATTAAAAAAATATTATTTAAAACATTAAATGTATAAATACTATTTACAATGTTTTGAAAAAATGATTTTGATTAAATTTTTAGAAGAAGAGCAATTGAAAAATAAAAGAGTTCAAAAAAAAAAGAAAAATAAAACAATTTGCTTATAAATTTACAATTTTTGAATATATTTTCATAGCAATTTGTGAAATATTAAAATAATATGAACTCTTCATTTAAAGTTGATGTTTAATCGATAATTTTCTTTTAAAATAAGATTGTATAATTGTACAAAAAATTTGATTGAGATTTTTGTCTCATTGCAGCTCGAAAAACCGTCGTTCAAAAAGACATGTCTCTTGTGAAAATTTGATTCAACTAAAATAATAAAAATAGTAGTCGTTTAAGAAAAATCTTGACTGTGATCTCAGAATCCTTATTATGAAACGTGTGTCTTATTGGTTAATTTTGAAACGCATATTATGAACCAATGTTTCATCATATGATAGAAATACTTTAACTTATGTTGAACTTTAAAAAGTAATGTACACTACCGATGAGCTTTTTTTATTCGGTTAAAGAAACCTTACAGTCAGATTTGATTTTTTTATTATTGAATACTTGTGTAGAAAGTCTAGTTAAGATCCAGAATCACAGTTAATGGGATTAAGTTCTATTCTTGAGAGCTAAATTATACTCATAAAGAGTGGTCCATTGGTAATGTAATGACACATAATTGGTTGTTGATGCTATCATTGCGGGAATGCGATGATGTTATGAGGATGTTCCTCATTTTCGGTATTTGAGCATTAGAGGATACCATTATCATGCTTCTCGTCTAGATTCTCTGTCATGTCACTAGACTTTACTTGCTAATTGGACATAGCATGCAATGTTTTGGATCTCAACAGCACTCTACCAAATAAAGTGTGACATCTTTGCGTCACGTTTTAGTCTTCTCTCATCACGAGTGTACCGAGAAAGAGTCTCATGTTGAGGAGGTAGGTTCTTTAGGTGGAAATAGCTAGATTTGATGTATGGGTTTAATGGGGAGAAGTGAAGTGAGGATCATAGTCTTTGTAGAGATTGTGGTCCTTTGTAAATAGTTTGAGATATATATTAAGTTATTAGTAAAATTTGAATATGTATAGAGGGATTTTCTTGATAAAAGATTAGAATACAATGTGATCCATTGACTTATAAAATTTTGTACATCACACATAGTATCTTACAAATTTTTATTTGAAAGATAAATATCGAGTTTTATTTTTTTTGCAAGCAAATCATGTTTAAATTTGTACTGATATCTTTAATTGTGATCAAATTGATCATAAATGATCTCCAATATATACACTCATATAAATTTAATCATTCAAGTTTGATCTCCCATTTATACACTCATACAAGTTTAATCTCTAATTGGATAAACTACAATATGCATTTGGGTCAAAGTCACCAACATAAATCAAATGGAATTTGTAGTCAAATCTTAGTCTTCAACATGAAACCTTTGAATCATCGAATTCAATTTATTGAGACTTTCTGCAAATATCAATCTTCAATAGCTCTTCGATTTTTTTAAATCTAATTTATATTGAATCTTAACTAAAAAAAAAACTTAACAACCTTATAAAATTGTGGAACAATCGATGGAGATAAGTAAATTGTTAGAGAACTAACTCAACTAAAAGCTTAAACGTATAATTGAAGTCCTTATTTGTTTTTTAATATTATATTTCAACATAACCCTTCACGCGCAAGCCCGTTATGACATATCTCATTCTCATTTTTAACTTTATTGATGAACCGAAGAGATAGATAGCAGCTCATTTTCGATTCTAACTTTTTGCGGTGACTCAATAGGAGAAGATAGAGTGCCCAAGTGAACTTGAAAATAGAGAGTCCAGGTGGGCTTGAAAGGATATGTGAAGAGTTATATAGAAAGCCCAAAAAAGTTAGTAAAGAAGCCTAATGAGAAAATATTTATAAGAGAAGATAGAGCGTCCAAGTGGGCTTGAAGATAGAGAGCCCAGGTGGCTGGGAGTTGGGATACATGAAAAGTTATGAGTGTCAGAAATTGAACATGTGACCCTCTGATACCATATTAGAGAACAAAAGTTTAACGAAATTTTGGATGGAAAAAAGTTTGACATAGCTCAGAGTAGCCAGTAGTTAGTGTCAATAGTTGAGGATAGCCAGAGTTAAAGACGTATAGTTGAGTGATGATATGTGTAATTATTCTTTTATTTTTTTAACACATGCTTATTTTTTATAAACACGAGTTGTTCGTGTCTTTAGTAAAATTTAGAGTACACATCCCATGCAACGAGATCACATACATTGGATTGAACTGGTTTGGTAAAATGTGCTATTGGGTTTGGTTCCCTAACTTAACCCTGTTTTATTATCTAGATTTTAGTGGTGCTTTTGATTTTGATTTGGCACTCAATTGATTCATTTCTTATTGTAGCACTATTTTTCTTATTCTTTTCTTTATGGAATTTAATGTTTCATCTAAAATTTCACACCAATTGGTTCTTGATTTGAGAGTTTATGATGAAAGATGGTATTGGTTCTGTTGTGTGGATGGAGAATCTCTGCTGGGAATCTGGAATGTAATTGGTACAACAAAAAAGGTGAAGGGTCATATCTTTATTCTTTTAGGAGAAACAAAAATTAATTTACACAAAAATGAGTAATTATATATATTCTAAATATTGTAAAATATGAAGTGCACGGTGGAACAATTATTTTATTGATGACTTTACTGAATTGTAATATGTCAAATTTCCGATACATCTTATAAATTGAAAAGTTTTGTGCTATAATATTATAGAAGAGTAATAGTAGCGTATATGTCAAAAGTTTTCTTCTATAGCGGGTTAATTTACGACAGAAAAAAATATGTTCCAATTCACCCTTATTTTAACATTACATATTTGAAGATGAAACAAATAATTTTTTTAAAACCAATAGCTGAGGACTATTAAGGGTGAACCATCGGGCTTAAAAATTTGCTTATTAACTAAATATTCTTGTGTTTTTTTTAACTAAATATTCTACCCTTAAAAATATTGAGCTTAATTGAGTTGACAAAGGTACATGATAACCCTCAAGAGTAAAAGTTGATATATATATTTTTTTGTAGTTCATGTCCTTTTCATGACTAATTGAGTTATAATACACATGAGTCAACCCTCAAGATTATTTGTAATTTTATTGCTCATTCATATATGAACGGGTTAAGCGTTTTGAATTTCCATTGATGAAACGTATCATAATATGCTTCAACGGTGATGTATAGCTTACATACACTGACATTGTATATAAATCCATGAAACATGGACTTTGAGTTCATAATGTTTCTGAACTGTTATTGGTCTCAATGTATATGAGTATGTCCAAAAAAATTTAATAATCATAATAAATGATTTCTTTTATTTTTTAGTAAGTTACAAAATTATCCCATTTGACAAAAAAAAAATCCGTGTTATACAATATATCAAAATAATGCTAAATGTACTATATTTTATACAAAATTTTATATTAAAAAATTTGACAAATGCATATTTTATATTTGAAATTTAAGTTTAACAAATAGCAATCTAACATATATGACTTATGAATTTATGGCGCGAATGATCTGATTTATAAGACGTATTTTACATGCGTCGTGAAATTACTCAAATTATCAACGAAATATTTGATGTGTCATGTGTCATTTAATGACACATTATTTTATATAAATAATACATACAGGACATATATCATTACTCTTAACTCAAATGATATTCATTTAATAATATTCAAAGCACATGACAAATTATAGTTGGTAAGACAGTTAATTATGAATCTGAATGATACTAAATTCTGTATATGAAAATTGAGTACTCTAAATAGAGATTGAAATATTGAATAATTGATTAATACAATGGATTTTGTATTCACATTAAAAAAAAACTGCAAAATCATAGTCATTCAAATTCCCAGCTATCCATAAAATACAAAAATCACAAGTAATTTAAATTCTCTCTCAAAAGACAATTGATATTTGAGAGTCCATGTTTCTCTCAAATTTTCTCTCGAAAGACAATTCCAAGTCCATGTCTCTCTCAAATTTTCTCTAGAAACCGAAACCGAAACCAAAACCAAAACCACATGAGCAGCGAGAAAACAGGAACAGAGAGAGCAAGACGAACAAAAATATCGAACATTGCTGTTTTCAGGTGGGTGAGTTGGTGACTACAGCTCTCTGCTTCAATACCAAAAAAGTGATCGCCAAACAATCTGCTCTGCTCTGCTCCAAATCCACTTTTTCGGAGATTTAAATTGGCGTTTCCATACCTATTTGCTGGTGCGTTTCTCTGATTCTTCTTCTATATTGTGTTTTGTTTTCCATGTTTGGTTGCTGAGAATCTGGTTATATATAGTCAACAGATTTCATTAATCAAAGAATTATAGTGAATCGAACAGTAGAGCAAAGCATTGATAAGATTTGGAGCGATTGCTTTTCTCATCCCGAAATTGTCTCAGTTTTTCTCGGCGATCAATCAGTTGTATTATTTTTTTTATATCAGTTGTATTCTTCACCTTCATTTGTTCTGGTTCGTAATTTTACAGATTTTTACTTTGTTTTCCCCGAGAATATTCTCGAGATGAGTGAGCTTTGTTTTGGAATGTTTAAACCAGTACAAAAATGGGTCGTGTGACCTTTTTTATGATAAAATTATAATTTTTAATCGTATCATGTCAAAAATAACTCATATAAGTTAAATGCGTTTAAGTATATCGTGTTATTTTGAAAGTAATTTTGAACATGCTTCATGTAATATCTACCCGCTTGTAAACAAGTCGAGTTGAGATTGTAGCATTTAACAAAATATTAAATTTTCAGGGAAACATGAAAATGACACATGCATATATGCGGACCGTTATGAGCTAAGCGTAAAAAGCAAGCAAGCATAGTTGTTTTAAACTTTTTATTGGCTAAATATTGTGCATTTGTTTTTCTTACTTTGCTGAATTGATTATTTGGGCTGGTCTTCAGTCAAGTATGGCACATGGTCCCCTGCTCTGCAATAAAATTGCTTGTACTTGTAAGAGCACATGATTGCTTGTAATGTTTTTGCCTTACATAGTTTTTTGAAGATTTCCCACTTCCTAGTTTCTAAAATTTGGCCATTGTGTCCTCAAATTTGAGCTTGTTTTGGTACGTGTAGATGATTTCAAGATTATTTTAACTTATGATCCGGAGCCGTAAGTTACATTAATATGATAAAACAACAAATTTGATAGATGGATGGCATGAACTCCTCGAGAGCAACTGTTAGAGAAAAGGAGCTCTGGTGTGTTTAGGGGTGTTTGTCATGTGAACTTTAATCCCAAAGTCATTTGTCATTTCTTAATACAGTCGTTGATTTACAAAGGAACATTATTTGACTCATGTCAATGTTCCACTTGCTTCAGGTCTGGGTGTCTTGGCAGCTCAGAACTTGCTAAACAAGGAACTGCAACTTTGCCTTTTACTAGTGTTGTGATTGATGTCCGATCATAAGATTGTAAATGGGATGGGAACGTATGCGCGCAGGTTACAATTTTTGATGTTTTTTTTACCATTTATCATCATATGTGATAACTGATAACCAATTTATGTAACATATACAATTTGTTGGCTGCAGTGTGATTAGTAGAAAACCAAATGATAGCATGAGGCTAGTTGTAACAACTTTCATTGGAGTAGTTTTTGGCTTCTTGATTGGTGCGTCCTTTCGGACCTCACCATTAACTGAGGTACCCAACATTTTTTTTCATTTGTTGTTCCTTATGTTCTGATTGAATTTGTATTCTTATTGAGCTCCATAATTTGCAGCCAAATTTAAGCTCCAGCCTTCTTCCTAATAGTGATTTCTCAAACTTTGATGACCACAAGCCAAGAATCTCAACCCAAACATTTTTAAGTCCTCCCCCAAATCAAGCACAAAACTTGAATAAGGTATTAATTTTCTCTCTAATCTGAGCTCTAGTGGAATGGATACATTTGCAGGTATTGCATGTATCAGAATGTTACTGTTATTTACTGGATTGTTCCAAAACAATTTAGAACCAGATTACTGTTCTGAGTGGCAGACTTGGAGATTGCCAAAGATTTCTGCAGACGAAAAGGGCAAGAGTTCTCTGTATCATATGATTGGTGGTGTAGGATTTATTAGGGATTGAAATGAAATATGATACAGACTTGTTAATCCAAGGAGATAAGAAAGAAGGCCTCAGTCCTGAATTGCATTGTCTATGTGCTAAATATTGATGAGGTTGCAAGTTTTGGTATACCAAACAGATCACTAGCAAATTACCAAGTTCTCAAGTGTTTTTTGTTTTATGTATATTGCTATAACAAGCCTGCAAAGCATGATTTTTATCCCAGATGACATTTCTGTAACTTGAGATAGGTTCATAATCTGATCATGACAAGCTATTTAGAAAATAAATCAATCTAATCTATATGTTAACATTTTAACTCACTTTCCTTCTCTCATGATTCTGATGTAGATTTGGGTCCCATCCAATCCTCGAGGAGCAGAAAGGCTACCATCAGCAATAGTTGCAGCTGAATCAGACTTGTACCCGCGCAGATTGTGGGGTAAGCCTAGTGAGGTATGAGATTTGTCACCACTTCAAGCACTGTGGTTCAAACTTCCTACTTGAAAATGGGCATATGCATGTATGATAGTTGAAAAATGATGCAAAATTTAGTTGTTTGTGCTCTCCTTGGTGTGTGTTATGCTCCTGAAACTCTCTGGCAGAGACCTTTGATTGTTTAGAGTTTTGAGTTATTTACTGAAGTAATGTTTACAGGACTTGCCCATCAAACCAAAGTATCTTGTTACCTTCACTGTTGGTTACAAACAGATGCACCATATTGATGCGTCTGTTAAAAAGGTAAGTCTCTCTCGCTCAATCTCTTCCCTCTCTCTCTCTCTCTCTCTTGATGTTGTGTGACTGAAAATGCTTGGCCGACAGTTTTCAGAGGACTTTACAATCCTCTTATTTCATTACGATGGCCGAACAACAGAATGGGATAAATTTGAGTGGTCAAAGCGAGCAATTCATGTGAGTGTTCGTAAGCAGACTAAATGGTGAGCAACCACTTCCAACTTAGATCTATATATAGTTGAGAGGATATGAAATGGGTGGTTTCCTTAAATAGAATGTTTAACGAAAGCTTCCTAAAAATTCATAGGTGGTATGCCAAGCGTTTTTTGCATCCTGACATTGTGGCACCATATGACTATATATTTATCTGGGATGAGGACCTCGGAGTTGAGCATTTTAATGCAGAAGAGTGAGTCTTCGAATACAAAACTAAGTCTCATTCTTTTGTTTTGTTTATGTTTCTGTCTGCATAACTTTATTGTGTCCTTTATGTCTAATGCTAGATACATAAAGCTTGTGAGGAAGCATGGCTTGGAGATTTCACAGCCCGGTTTGGATCCTTCCAGAGGGATCACTTGGCCAATGACAAAGAGAAAGAGACATAGTGAAGTTCACAAGTAAGAATAGAATCTAGAGTACTGATAGATCAAATATATAAAGAACTAAAGAAGTGACATCTAATCCTTTTCCTTCATATCAGATATACAAGAGAGAAACTCAGTTTGTGCAAAGAACCATATCTGCCTCCCTGTGCAGCGTACGAACTACATTTAAGTTTTAAGTACTTGTTGCTGCTCTTATAATATGCTTTGGTTTCGCCTCTTGTTATACTAGCATGCCTGTTTCATTGATGCAGGTTTGTTGAGATCATGGCTCCAGTATTTTCGCGAGATGCATGGCGGTGTGTGTGGCATTTGATTCAGGTACAGAGGGTTGTTACAATTTACAAACCCGTTTGCTTAGGCACTGTCCTAAAACATTTCACAATAGTGTTTGATCGACTTACTGATATTTCAGAATGACTTAGTGCATGGATGGGGTCTTGATTTTGCTCTTAGAAAGTGTGTAGAGGTTAGTAACATGTTTTGCTTCTCATTTAGCATAATCATTCATAGTTATTGTATCTGATTCGAGTGGGAGTCTAACATAAGTCTCTCCAAAGGAGCCTGCTCATGAGAAGATTGGAGTCGTAGATTCTCAGTGGATTGTTCATCAGTCTGTTCCCTCACTTGGGAATCAGGTAAAATGAAACATTGGCATGCCAGTTTTTTTACTCGCTCGCTCGATTTCAAGTACTTACCAATTTTTTTGCGGTTTCCTGCAGGGAGAAACACAAAATGGCAAGGCACCATGGCTAGGGGTATGCAAAGCCTTTTACTTTCTGCTCGTTCGTAGAACTATTTGTTTTGTGATATTATTACGAGGGTGAGTTTTGGCGCAACAAGATTGTGACGATCGTATGCATGAATGGTTATTGTTTCATTGACTTGCAGGTGAGGGAGAGGTGTAAAAATGAATGGAACATGTTTCGATCTCGTGTTGAAAATGCAGAGAAAGCATACCATGATTCAATTCGTGCTGCTCCCAACTCCACAGCTCATTAGGTGCTGGAATTTGTACTCTATGAGCCTTAGATTTTGACATCAAATACATGTTACAATAGGTGTATAGAATAAGCGCACAAGAAATTGAACTAATTGATGTTACAACTGGATTATTGATTTAAAATAAGTGACATTTAAGTTTATATCATTAATTTTTGTTCTCATAGTTAGTTAACATGACAAAATATGATAATTTGACCACATATGTATTGTTTCATTCTTATTAAAATGTTACAATTCACTAATTGCGTCCTTCAAAAATTCCTCCTACATTAGCATTATAATCTTATGTGGAGGTGGCTATTTGAATTTCAAACTGGATTTATTTGTGTTCAAATGAAACAAATTCAAAATTAATTAAAAATGATTTGATTCAGATTCGTTCAAATTGAAATTTGTATTTTACTAATTGATTTGATAAGTATTTTTACATCGAATTGAGTTTTACTTGAACTTAAATTTAATTATTATTTGAATTAATCTTTTGGAAGGCAACATCAAAAATGTCATGTTGACCAATTTTAGTGGGAATGGCCAATCTTTTCCTATCAAGTAGTGATCATGTGATGCTAACCCATTAAAAGTCCAGGTCAAGATTTATGATTCTAATGTTTTTATTAGTTTCAATCATTTTATATCTTTTTGTTTGTTCATAGTTCATAAGCCATACACTCATTGAAATGAAAATTATTGAGAAATCATTATACTAACATTTCATAAAATGTACCGCTTATTTATAAAATAAATAATAATATTGACATTTCAATTTTATGAATGTGTGTTATTACAATTTACAATCTCAAAAGATTCTAATTATTTATATTTATTGAGCAAATGAATATTTAAGAAGTTTAGATCTTTCGAGATCTTAAGTTTAAGCATCTTTTATAGTTTTAATATTGTCAACAAAAAATACTAATTAGTATAATAAAAAAAATTATTTTTTGAACTTATATAATAAAAAATTATTGATAATACATGTATAACTAATTTTTATATAATAAAAAAAATTCATTTCAACACAAATAATATTACTTTAAAGTTAAAGCTGGTGCTTAACTAGTCAGGGACGGATCCAGAATTTTTGTCATGTGGGAGCAAACTATAAGAATAATTTTTTTATCTAACTATTATGATAAAAAATAAAATCTTGTGGGGACAATAGTTTAATTTTATCAAACAATATAAGCAAATATATTAGTTTTAATAGATAAATACAAAACATATTTTATTAAAAAAAATATTTTATTAAAAAAAAAATATTTTATTAAAAAAAAATATTTTGTGGGGGTAGCTGCCCCAATGTGGCCTTACTGCATCCGTCCCGCTCCCTCCCCAAAAGGAAAGACAAGATAGAAAGCAATATAAATTGAAAGCCACTTTATGCATTCATAAGAAATTGATGAACCTTGTCACAACCCACCTATTTACCTACTTTGTTCTTTGTCCAAACTCATGTTTATGTTATGACATGAAATGTTAACTTTTTGTGATGTGAGTTTGTGTTTGTTTGGTACCAATGACAGTAATGAAGGAGTGGATACAATTCACCAATATTAGAAATCCAATAAGAAAATAGAAAAATACGGAAAAGATCATTGTAAAATGAATATATTATTTTCTCAAAATCATTTTTTTTCTCGAAACTCTAGCATTTTTATTTCCTTTGAATTATTGTCGACCTGCTTTGATCGAAGGTCTATTGTTTCACCAAT
>JAYMSZ010001770.1:0-13446 GCA_036897665.1 Pelargonium citronellum
TTATCCGTTTTCTTTGGAGAGAGAGAGAGAGAAGAGTTGGTGCTGTTCCGGTGTGTGTGTGTTTTGTCACGATCATTGGGTACACGTGGAAGCCCGGAAGGTAAATTCTTCTCTCATCGTCTTCTGAGGTTTGATATTATTATAATTATCAGTAAATGGATTAGAGCGTATGTTGTTTTTTATGTTGTTGCTGTTGTTTTGTGTTTTATTTTTATTATATATATATATAATTTATATAATTATTTGGTGTTGATACCCATCTTCCATATTCGTCAGTTTCTTCTTCTTCCTCTTCCTCTTCCTCTTCTTCCTCCTCTGTGTATGCTTCTGTGTTCTAATTTTTTTTTTCATTGCATGTGAATTGTGATGATCTTCTTCATCTGGGTTTTGTAATGGAAATGTAAATTGGGGTTGTTTTATGATCTGGGTATGTTTTTGTTTAGTGTGGAATCAAATTGTTGTGTAGATATGGGTTTTGATTTGGGTCTTCTCTTGTGGATCCCTTGTTAGCCATCATCTTCATTCCCTTTTAATTGGGTTAGATCTTTTTTTTTTATAAAGTCTAGTCATGCAAGTGTTTTTTGGGTGTTTGGTTGAGTGTAATTGTGTACAAGAGTCTTCTCATGATTCTGGAATTGCTGTATTGTAGATTGTCTTTTTGATTTTGATCCTTGATGTTTTCTTTAATTTATAGAAAAAAAATAATACTCTTGAGCAACCCAATTGGGGGTTGTTTTCTGTTCATGTTCATATTCTTTGCTGACAATATTGCTTTTGTCATTTACTTTCATCTATATAGATATTAGAATCTATTTTCTTAATACCTTCAATCAATGATTTTATATGTGGTGTTTCATTTGTGTGTTGAAGTGTCTCTTTAATGAATCTAATTAACTTTTTATTTTTTTTCCTTTTTCTTTTGTTATGTTGTTGTTGTTATAATGTTATAGCCATCTCCGCATACTTTGAATAGCATGGCTCTTTCTGGGGTTCATAAAGATAGAGGGGAGTTGAGGGTTCACGAAAGTTTGGATGAACTCAGCACTGATTTGGCAGACTACATTGCTGAATTGTCGGAGGCTTCAGTGAAGGAACGAGGCGTCTTTGCAATTGCCTTGTCTGGTGGTTCTCTCATCAGCTTAATGGGGTATGCATCTTTTCTATGACCCAAGTTCTTTGTGTTTTATGGTTTTGGTGCTCTCGTGCCTAAGTTTTCTGGTGCAAAAACAGAAAACTGTGTGAAGCTCCTTATAACAAGACTGTCGATTGGGCAAAATGGTATATATTTTGGGCTGACGAGCGTGTTGTGGCAAAAAACCATGCTGATAGCAATTACAAGCTTGCAAAGGATGGTCTTCTGTCCAAGGTTTGCTCTGTCACCAAATTGTATCTTCACTTCCATCTAGTTTTGCATGAGTGCCCCAATTATTCTTCATTCTCGTTAATTCGCGTATTTAGCTAATTTTCATATATTTTTGGTGATAACTTATGTCGAAAACACCTTACATGCTTACATAGTCAGCTATTTCTTTGTTTTGTGTGGTATTCTCATGATAGCTTGACTAAGAACTTCTCCTTCATGTTTAAGCACTTCGCTTCTTTGCACGATGTGGTGTCTTTTATTCGGAACCCTTACGAAATCATGCCTAATTGCTTATTTTGGCTGGAGAAGTTTTTGCTATGATCACACTCATAACCAGATTTTTAATATCTTGAAGTTTTTTTTTTCTCAACCATCTTCATTTCATCTACTTCGACTATGGTCATTGAGGCCTAATAGAATTTGGATGTGCTGAGAACTGTTTTAGTATATATTGTCTTTCAGTAAAGGAATTGCTTTGCCAACAACGTTTTGGTTGCTTCTATGGTCGTTTTGGTTTCCAAAATCACGAAGCTATGAAATAACTGTCAACAGTCACGATGTATTACCTCTGTTTTGAGTACTGTCTGCTCATTTAAAATGCTTCCACTCTACGACAGCCTTGTTTGTCAAGCGTTAGCGAGCAGAAACTTTTTTGCCATTCTGCTGTATGTCGGGCCATATACTGGTAGTTGGTCTTCATTACTAGTTTAAATGATATCTTTTCCTCAATAATTGCTGCTTCTAGAGTGTGGTGGTTTAAGGACATAGAGATAAAAATGTAAACAAGTAGTCGGTATCATATTTTGAAAGTACCAATGGAGCTGAAATGAGAAAGGGGCAGAAGAAATATTAATGGATGAATCTTTGATCCATGATGAATTATGATGTTCTGCTGGTCAAAAGATATAACATGATTTATTGGAAAATGTTTTTTTTTTCTTTTTTTGCTCATGTAGGAAAATGGGGAGAGGTTTATTGCATTGAAGTGTTAGCCTGTGTATCATTGAGGAACATGGTAGTTTTGTTTTTTAATTGTAATATATAGCACAAGCCCATAGGAAGGATATAGTTGAATGCATGCTGTTTTTTCATTTTTATGTATATTTTACTGTAATTGTCACATTTCTGTAGCATCTACTCTAGGTTTTTTGTTCGTTAGATATGACCGAGCTAGTACTTCTTTGAGTAGCTTCTCACTAATTTTCTTGCTGGAGAGTTGAACTATCTTTGTGGCGATCTAACACATTTTCAAGAATATATATAACTTTGACACACGTTCATACTTTTCTGGCTTCTTGTACTTGTTTGCTAATTGTGGCTGAGACTCGTACCATAATTGGAGAACGACGATAGTGGTTGCTTGTCTAGATATGCTACATTGCGCTTGATGTTTATGGTTTCAGTTTGCAATAACAATTGTACAATATGAAGAGTGATTGACATAGTTTTGACTGTTATTATCTGAAGAACAAGTTCGTCTAATCCCATCAAGTTATTAGTCATTACCTCTCTTATTAGCCCTTTGTAATAAACCACTTGATTCGGTTGGTGTGTAGTCACGGTTTGCATAGCTGGGAACAGCTGATGGACCCAATTGGTCATCAGATAGTAAATTGAAACATGAGTGAGACGTCGACAGTATCTGAAATATTGAAATCTTATGTACGGCTTGTCTTTTATGCTCGTGTAGATTAAATGCTATCAAGTACCTTCTTCTTGAACTATATCTATGTCTATTTTTTGTTGAATGATTCGCTATCATCTGAGCTTATCAGTTAGTGATTTACAATAGGATTTAGAATGCAGCAAGTAATAAAGTTTACCCTTACCTTGACGTTTGAGTTTCTATTCTTGGTTTCATTTTCATCTTTGTATGTTGTTTTCATTCTTCCCGGAGACCTCAAAACACGTATATAAATGATTTCTTTAAGACGTGTAAAGTTTTTGTAAGTCTAGCTATTACTTGAATTCATTGGTTTATTGGCAATGTTATGTTTCATATCGTTTACGCATTTTTTTGTTACTCATTATTTTACGCATTCAACATATGCAGGTGCCTGTTGTTCCCAGCCATGTGCATACCATCAACGATTCGGTATCAGCAGAGGAGGCTGCTGATGAGTACATGTTTGCCATCCGGCAACTAGTCAGAACCCGTGTGGTCAGCGTATCTGACATTAGTGATTGCCCCAAGTTTGACCTAATCCTTCTCGGGATGGGCTCTGATGGTCACGTTGCCTCGCTCTTCCCCAACCACGTAGTCCTTGACGAGAAAGAAGAATGGGTAACTTTTATCACCGATTCTCCAAAACCCCCACCGGAGAGGATCACGTTCACGTTGCCTGTCATCAATTCAGCATCCAATGTGGCCATAGTCGTTACAGGCGATAACAAGGCAGGGGCTGTGCACTTGGCGATCGATGACGTGGATTCGAACTGTCTGTCACTGCCTGCACGGATGGTCCAACCCGCGAAAGGGAAGTTGGTGTGGTTTTTGGACAAACCGGCAGCCTCAAAACTCGATGGTTTCAAAACTTCAGACGAGTAGGGTAAAGCTCTTTCTTGCCCCAGTGTACCTTTGTATGTAGGTTGGGGATTCTTCACATGGATCCTTTTTTATTCAACTTTAGTTTATTTTCATTTTTTTTGGTAACATTAGGTTTTGGGTCAAATCTCCATTTTGGGCTTCTTCATCTCCTTCTGTGTATGGGGTTGGAGAAGTGTGATTATCCTTTTGTGAGAGGTTAATAAAGCTCTGAGGCCTCAAATGCAAGTTCTCTTGTAGGAAATGAATGATGGAAATGGAAAAGCAAGCCTGTTGGAAATGCAGGCTAATTTTGACCATTTTTGGTGACACTCTTGTTTCTTCTCATAGCAAAAACAAAGTAGTTGGAAATTTCAAAATAGTCTACTCCTTATCCCCTGAGGTTTCAGTTTCGAATCTCGGTGTTTGTATGTATTATTTTTTTTTATTTTTTTTAAAAGTCTCTCTTCTTAGCACAAAGTATGTGTCAAATTGGTTCTAAGTTACACACATGACATAGTCAATGTATTGGAGCAAAATGGATACAAAAGAGAAACAAAGTTTATCTACAATGGGAACAAACTGAAACAAAATAGATAGAATAGGGTTTACAAGGATTATACTATTGTTTGTAAAGAACAAAAAAGTATTGGGATGGTCACAACTCACAAGGATTATAATATTGAACTCAAGAAAAATTGTCATGTTAGCATTTGCACATTGGTTTGGACCTAAAAAGGTATTGAGATAAATAGCACTAACTTTAAAAAGTTACAATAATTACCATAGAAAATGGAAAAGAAAAGAAAGTTATCAAAAATCAAAGCCTCATCCATCATCTTTGACATCACTCTCCACTAAAACCATAGATTAGCTTCCTCTCCTTCACCTACTCCCAGTTCTCCTAAACTGAAACAATGAAAATGTTGCATATTTTGGAAAGAAAGATGAAACCATGACCAACTTTACTCTTCCTCCTCTTCCTTTCGAAGTGGGGGACACTTCTTTGAAAACATGCCCGCCTCATAGCTCTTAGCCTGCACAGGAGAGCCAACGTTATCAGTCTGCGAATGATATCTTATATGCACATTATTCACGAGTAAATAGCGCATATCAACAATTCACAGGGCACTCGGAGAGACGTGGTCATTTTTACATAACAACGCACTATAATATAAATTTATGAATCAAACATCCTAGGGTGAGAGAAACTATAGAGTTTTTGAGACGCTAAATCTTTGCGGTTACTACTGTCCATATGCTTGCAGTGTTCACAAGCACACCAACTTGACCTTGGAGGATGGTTTAAACTATAATTGAGCAATTGCATCGCGAAAATGACTGCATAACTGAATACAGCAAACTCGGAAAATAAAAAAATCACTAAAGATAACTTTCAAATCCTTAGACATATATCAGATTCAAACATCAAGTCGCAGAGACAGGGAGAAGAGGAAATGAAGATAAGAGCCTCTTACAGAAGAACCTGTTATTTGAAATTCTCAATCTCTTAACGTATATGCTATCCACACAATGCAAAGTTGGTTATGAAATTTAAATCCCTGAGTTTGCGTTATAGAGGATTAAAATCCCTAAATAAGTAATGAACTTACAGATAGCAATTCACGGCAATCTCTATAACGTGTCTTCCACTGTTCAATGAGCGCCTTGTTGATTGCAAATCGGACTGCCCGTTCCAAGAATTCTTTATCCGTGATCTGGTGGGTTGGCTGAAATGATAACCTTCCTATTAGAGCTGAAAAGATGTCACAAACTTGAACTCGTCAAAGCTAGTTTTGGAAAGGTATTAAGATGAAATGCACCTACAAACAAATAATTGGAATTCAATGCTTGAGGCTCCCACCATTTTGTGGCCTAGGGAGGATTACTTTTGCAAAATGACTGTTTCCCTTACTCAAAACATGGTCACAAGGCTGCAAGCTTACCATTTGCTCCAAAACTCATCCTTGTGATTTTTAATAACAAGTACGATTTACATTGGATATATTTCTCTTACTAGTAAGGGAAATATATCATGACACCTCTAGCGTATTAAGAATTTCTCTTATCTCAAGAAAGTGCATAACTTCTTGTTAGTAATTTCTCTCCTTGAGCTCACTAACATGTTAAATCTAGATTGTATAAGAGCTACATGATGACTTGCTTATAGTTAACCACAAACAAAAAACTACGACGCAGAGACACACTTGTAAATGAGAATGTGTATGACAGCAAAGAAACTAACAGATGCACAGGACATTTGTAGATGAAATCTAAATCTCACAAGAGTACTAAAACAGTTCAGAAAGTAGGTTGAGCAAATAGACACTCGGGCTTATCACTTCATTTTGCATGAAGCTACCATTGTCCAATTCTGTCCAAAGAGACCAACTATCCAAATCCAATCTCTCGGCTTGTCTCTGAAATAGATTTGATTTGTTCTAATCATTGAAAATTAGTATATAAAAAAAAATTCAAGTGGAGATATGGCAGCTGATGGAGAAAAAGGGCTCAAGTCCAATTTATATTGGTCACACGGAACCACTCAGAAGCAACTGAAGATAGTCATACAAGATTTGAATGCATAAGCACATTTAGAAGATCATACCTGCTGCTATAGCATCTCCAGTTGAAGACAGACCACCAGTGACAGGGGTGACAGGGGCATCAGACCCAGAAATACCACCAATGTGCTCTGAAGTGAAGTACTGTATCATAGCAGCCCCATTTGTCACAAATAAAACCTTGAGATTTTCATGCCAAAGTGGTTCAATCACTTCCCATTCATAACGAGTAAAGTCAAATTTAAAATGCTCTTTAGTATTGTCATTCAATTTCTTAGAGGGCTTGATTCCACGTAGAAACTCGAGTTCTTGATTAGTAACCTCAATAATATCTGCAAGATTCCATACATTCTGTATGAACATTTTGGTTTCCTTGTTAGAATGCCACAGTGGTAAGGGAAGATTTACATCATAAAAGATAAGCCCTCCAAATTTCTTTGTAATCTTGATGGCTTGCAATGTAGTGGATCTCATGTCTTCATCAAGCAGGGAATGCGTGTTGACATAGAGTATCTTGGCCTGGAAAAAAGATTGTTATAAAGGTTACAACTCATATAGCCTCACAAGCAGCTTGTTAAGCACATCTTAATAAGTACCAGTACATCTCGTGAATGATTCTATCATTACTTTCATCTTAGAGCATTTCATAGGTAAATGTCATTTATCAATAACTCCACACCGTGTTATTAGATCTTTCATCTTATACACACTAATGAAGGCTAGCTTCACTTTTCTGGGAAGACAAATGTGTGTGCTAGTGTCAATCATGTGTCTAAAAAGTTATATAATACTTAGATGGTTAATCACAAATTTAAAGTTGTATATGGCCAAATCAACTCAACTAACAAAATACATGTGTTTAAAACATTCAAATAACTAAAATCAATTACCTCCTTCAGCACATCTATATTGATCTCAGACTTGAGAAAAGAATCCTCGGCACAGGATTTGACCGTTGTCACTCTCATGTGACCACTCCTACTAATTTTCATTTGCGTTGCTGCTGTTGACTTTTCTGTATCCAAGCAAACAGATTGGTGGATTTGAACATTGTTATTATGCATATAATTTAGCAGGTTATTGCCATAGCAATCATTCCCAACTTTTCCCATGAAAGCAACGTAACCGCCTAAGCTTGCTAATATAACAGCGACACTTGCTGCAGATCCCCCAGGAGCTCTCACAAACTTTTTACGCCTAAACGTTGTGGCCCCCTTGTGATAGAAACTGTCGGCTGGTCTTCCCGAGGGGGTGAATAGAACTTGTGCGCATCCAAAGCAACAAACTAGGGGAGGCCGCTAAACATGTGAGCTCACAACTTCTTCGTCATCTTTTGGTAATTCTAGTTCATCCTCACTCTCGTCAACCACATTAGTAATGAAAGTAAACTCCTCGAGATCTGAATCAGAACTTTGAGCTTCCAAACTATCAGGCTTTTTCTTAGTTGTCCTCCTGACCTTCTTCTCACTTTGATCTTCTTTCGGTGAAGCGGCAGTAGTTGTAGCTGAAAATATTTAAATTCAATATTTTTAAGCAAAAGGTTCGTGCAAGTGACTATCTCAGAAAACAAAAGGACACTTAATAATAAGCTCACCTTTCGGTTGAGGCCTCCTAGTGGTTTTCTTTATATCACCAGTAGATGCAGAAGCAACACTTTCTACATCACTACTGGCCGAAGCTTCATTTTCATCCGAATCGGATGTTGCTTTCTTTCTAGACCGTGTTGTAGTACGTTTAGAAGCTTTAGGCGCTTCCTTCTTTATAACAACCTCACCATCACTAGGTCCCTCTTGCGCTGAAGCCTCAGATTTTTTTTTCTTAGAGACATTCACACACCCCTTATTCCGCAATCTAAGATCCTGAAGTTGCACCAAGTTCAGCGACGGATGAACAGGTGAATTCAACTGGTTCCTGATGCGTATTCAGAGAGACGAAAAATCAGATAGTCATTTTGGGCTGTTATTAAAAAAAATGAAAAAACAGACACAACTGTGAACATCAGACATTGAGGGTTCAGAGCCTCTGCAAGACAGAAATCTTGAACCATAACATCCCCAAAAGTTACTTCCCTAACCAAACCCATTTTCATTTTTCGAATAACTCAAGATTAAATTCACATTTCAAACAGATGTAAGCAGCCCAAAAACAGCAACATGAACAATTAACACATAACATAAAACATCTTTACATGACATTGGGAGAGAGGTTTTAGCCAGGTTGACCTTGCTAGGGGTTTAACAGAAAATAAATGATTTTGAACTCAAAATTGCAAAGAAAACACCAAATTATTTCAACCCATGAAAGTAAATGAACCAACACATACATATACATATATTGGAAATTATCATTGTAACAAGCAGAAATAAAAGATAAACATACACACCAAAAGGGCAAGAGATGGAAACAAGAAATGGGAGGTTTTAACATGAAATGAACACAAGAAACATGAAAGTAATGATTTTTAACTCAAAATTACAAAGAGGATACCAAATAACAACAACCCATGAAAGTAAAAAAGAAACAAACAAATGCTTGAAACTAAAACTGAAAAGATAAAGATAGAGATGGGAATATAGAGAAAACCTGGGAAATGATAGAAAATGGGCGAGAGAGAGAGACACGGCCATAAACGAAGCTTCCACTTTAGCTCTCTGTTTCTCAATTCCAGCAATGGAACAACCTGAGCCTGAGCTTTACAAACTACTGGGGTTTTAGAGGAAGATGATGAGACTTTCTGGACCAAACCATATTAGTACCGACCCGGAAACCCGACCCGGAACGGATATACCCGAACACGAACCTGAATTTTCTGTAGTGAATTTTTGAATGAAAAAAGGGCTTTTGGGTCAATTTTCTGCTACCAAGCTTGCTGCTCCGTACTCAGACCCAGAAATCGCATCCTCAACAGAGCAACTAGATTGCTGAGATTATGATTGTATGAACATAAAGGTACCATTTTTATTTATGTTTCGGTTCATATATGTGCTGAGAATTTGAGAGATTTCTTGACCGGAATCTCTGGATTTCTTTCTTATGGTTAAGGTTTTGCATTCTCTGACTTGCGGGTTGATTCTTATTTTTCATGAGCTTCTTTTATTTGTATGAAATGTGAAGGCTTGTTCATTGTGTTCCTTACTGCAGGGCCTGAAGAAGTGAGATTGAGATTGAGACTGATACTTCAAGTTCATTGGAATATAAGAAAATTCCATTTTTGATATGAATATTTTCAAGCAAATTGTGCCCATTAAACGTGGGAGTGATCTTGTTAAGTATTGTAGAGGTAATTTGTGTTAACTATTCACTCAGTTTAGTTGTTGTGTTGTAGTTGTCATGTTAAAAGACTAATGCAAGTTCAATGCCTTGTTAGGGATGCAAATCATTCATAAATTTTTGGCATATTGTTGGTTGTTTGAATTTCGAATTGTGGGTTTTGTATTGCCACCGTATTATTCTACTTATCTCTATTAGGAAGACTCAGAGTAATAAATACTGGGATAAAAATCCCCTGTGCCAGAATTTACTTGTTAAAAAACCAGATATAATAAGACTTTACCTCGCCTTTGCTCCTGAACAAAGTAACCCCAAAATGTAGGTTTTATTCCGTTCAAATAAAGGGTGCCTATACTATATTCTCTCGGGTTTGTATCCTCTTTGTAGTAATAACAACAAAAGACGAGGAATACACCTAAAAACAGTAACTATAACTCTTATCTCTATAGCTATTATTCATCTATTACTTACTAAACAATATAAAGAGTAATGCAACAGCTACAGGCTAGAAGAAGACTCATAACCCTAATAAGACAGGTCTAGCTCTTAAGAAATAAAGGTAAAGGTATGAAGGCTGGGGCTAAGAAAGCTAATAAAACATGGAATAAAAGGAGCTAAAGTTAGAGTCTGTGTCTTCTTATGTGTGGAAGGTTTCGATGTAGTGCAATGATGCGAGTTATAGAATTAATTCGGTTTGTGTTGATGGTTGTGTTAAACTTGATTGCAGCATCTCGTATTTCTTTCCTCCATTCATCTTCGGATACTTTTGTCGAAGTTCATTCTCAAGAGCAGGAAGTTGTGATTGCTTTAGGGAGCAATGTGGGTGATAGGCTTAATAACTTCAATGAAGCATTGCAGTCGATGAAGAAATCCGGCATACAAATCACAAGACATGGTTGCTTGTACGAGACTGAGCCTGCCTATGTGACTGATCAGCCTCGGTTCCTTAACTCTGCGGTTAGAGGTGTTACAAAACTCGGGCCCCATGAATTGTTGGGAGCATTGAAGAAAATTGAGAAGGAAATGGGTCGTACTAAAGGGATTAGATATGGCCCTAGGCCAATTGACTTGGACATATTGTTTTACGGAAAATTAAGAGTTGGTTCTGACATTCTGACTGTTCCACATGAGAGAATTTGGGAGAGGCCTTTTGTGATGGCCCCTTTGATAGATTTGCTCGGATCATCCATTGATAATGATACAGTTGCGTGTTGGCATGCCTTTTCTTCGCATTCTGGTGGACTCTTCGAATTATGGGAAAAAATGGGGGGTGAATCCCTCATTGGAAAGGATGGTATGAAAAGAGTCTTACCGGTTGGAAATTGCTTATGGGATTGGTCGGAGAAAACATCTGTTATGGGCGTCCTTAATTTGACTCCAGATAGTTTTAGTGACGGAGGAAAGTTCCAATCTGTGGAGGCTGCAGTTTCTCAAGTTCGCTTGATGATATCAGAAGGGGCCGATATAATTGACCTCGGGGCACAATCTACACGACCAATGGCTCCTCATATTTCCGCTGAAGAGGAATTAGATAGGCTAATCCCGGTTTTAGAAGCTGTTATAGAGATGCCTGAAGTACAGGGGAAGCTCTTGTCAGTGGATACGTTCTATTCACAAGTTGCTTCAGAAGCAATCGGCAAAGGAGCTCATCTGGTGAATGATGTATCTGCTGGGAAGTTAGACTCCGACATGCTAAGTGTTGTTGCAGGCCTTAACGTACCTTACATTGCAATGCACATGAGAGGGGACCCATCTACGATGCAAAGTAGTGAAAATGTACAGTATGATAATGTTTGTAATCAGATTGCCTCGGAGTTGTACTCAAGAGTGAGAGATGCAGAATTGTCAGGTATCCCAGCTTGGAGAATCATTACTGACCCGGGAATCGGATTTTCAAAGAAAACTGAACATAACTTGGACATTCTCATGCGGTTACCAACCATTCGGTCAGAGATTGCGAAGAAAAGTTTGGCTGTGTCTCATGCTCCTATGTTGATTGGTCCTTCCAGGAAGAGATTTTTGAGTGAAATTTGCAATCGCCCTGTAGCAGCTGAAAGAGATCCCGCAACTATTGCTTGTGTAACGGCTGGGGTTTTGGGGGGGGCAAATATTATAAGAGGACATAACGTTAGGGATAATTTGGATGCTGCGAAGCTATGCGATGCAATGCTAAAGAGGAAGTAGTTTCCTTGATTTTAGAAACCAAGGGTGATTGTTACATTGTTTGTCGGAGAATTCATAGCCAAGTACCCATGCCAAAGGAGAAGTTCGAGATAAGCTACAGGGTCTCGTGATTTGGTAAGCTTTTACTTTTCAACACGACTTTGTCCGTTTTTTTTTTTTTTTGTTCAAGTAAAACTTGGTTATGTCTCAGTTGTGACTTTGTCCGTTTGCCTTACATTATGAGATACTTCTTGATTGTACTCATAAACTTGTTAAAGATTTTGTTACGAACTGGAGTTTCTTTTTATTTTGGTAAGCGTTTATTGGAAATCTAACGTTGTTACTATTGCTTGAGCTCGGCGTCTTGTATTAGACTATGGAGGCTAAGGTTGTGCCTTAAATCACCCATGTTTTGGTTTGTGAAGGTTGCAGTTTTGCTGAATGAAGAGATAGCTTTTTTTCTTTCTTTTCACTTTCTATACAATTTCTTTCATTGGAACAAATGTCCGGTTAAGCTTCTATGAACGTTGATTACATAGATTTAACTAGATTTTCGGATAAGTTTCATAATAGTTGGAGTTTTAGAATACTAGAAGGGTCGCAATTGGAATTATATCACTTTTACATATTTTCAGAATTAGTGCCAGAGGTCTTACAAAATAACAAAAATGATTATAGGTTGTCATGAGTTTGGTTTGGAATCTTGAACTCTGCATTAATAACATTAAATTGTGAATGTATATATGTTGGTTCATAGTGTAATTTTATGAACATGTGTTTTTACAATTTTGAAGAACACTAATTTAATAAGTAGATATTCCTTTCAAAAAAAAAATTATTAAGTAGATATTATAAGTAATTCATACAACATCAACTTCTTGAAACGGGAAAGGAAAAAAAAAACTCATTTTGACGTGAAGTAGCTACATAAAAAGAACACTTATTTTGTGACGAAAAAAGTGTAAAAGGATAATGGGACGCCATAAATCAGATGTGTGAGACTGCTTTCGGGCATACCCAATCTATGATTAAAGGTGATCATGGTTATGCATTTGAAAAATGAATATATGATTATCATCCATTTCTAAACTTTAAAACCGAGTCTCGGCTCTAAACAACTTAGAATAAGCAGGTTAACGTGACACATCATTTAAAAACGTGACCACACCGGTCTCGATAAACCGGTCCTATGTTTTTTCAATGGGGGATGTGCTATGAATTATGATGCAAGATCAGGTATCCTTACAATTTCGACATGGGAAATTGTCAATAAACAATGTAGATGGTTAATGCTACAGGAGTTCATTTGCTAGGAAAATGAAAGAGAAAGTGCTGAGATTACGTTAATGCTCCTCGTTAATTTATTTATAAAATGTTCAATTTTCACCCACTATCAAAATGAACCCATGTGAGAGTTTGTCTCTATCTTTTTCTCTACCATTATGAGAATCAGCTACGGCTACTTTTAATTTTTAAAATAGTGTCAGTCTCTTAAATTTACATATAGTAAATTGCGGTCTTTCTTATTAAAATAACGAGTCTTGTTTTGACAGCAAGTTTTG
>JAYMSZ010001771.1:0-13444 GCA_036897665.1 Pelargonium citronellum
GCTCAGAAGTTGCAAGTGTCACAGAGGACTTACTTCTTCAGTGGTGGAGTTTCTTTGTTCTTGGACAAGTTGCAGGATTCAAAATTCAATTTGCACTTGAGGTTTTTAAAAGAGTTGTGTACGCTCACTTTGGTCTTCAAGAGGATAAAAAAGCAGATCGTATGCTCACGCATGTGCGAACTGAAATAAAAGAGCTGCCAGAAAAGATTGAGAGGTTGAAGACAGAGTATGAAAGAGAAAGAGAGAGACTAGAGAAAGCCATAATTGAAGGAAAGGAGCTTAGAGTAGCTGCTTTTAGAGTTAAAAAGTCTCATCTAATGAGGAAGTGCATGATAGAGGCTGAAGATTTGGTATGCTATTCTGTAGGCGAAATGTTATTTCCTCCTGCTGAATAAATTTTAGAGAAACTTTTTTGTATGCACAGCTCAGAATTTATAATGTTTTCACAAACTTTGATCCAATAGTAGAAGCTAGTAGTGCAAATCTATTTCCAACACGTTTCGTTGTATATATATAGTGTGCTGCGTGGGAAAGTTACTTCTTTTCTTATTCGTTCGTCTCAAAATAATTGTCTCGTCTTTTTTAAGACTAAATTTGTACACAAAGGGAAATGAGATGGACAACAACTAAGATACATAAATAGATTGCAACATTTGTATTTAAAAATTATAACCATTGTTTGGTTGATGAACATAACATAACAAAACAATCTCTCTATTGTCAAAATTCAGCTCAGCTTGCTTTTCACAAACAAATAATTAATGTGCCAAAACCATCCTGTAAGTGCCAACTATTTGATCAGGAATTTGACGTCTGCATGTATATCTATGTGTTCTTCAGCACAACAGTGAAAACTCATAAACCAGCGAAGAAGCGTAAACAGATCAAGACATTTTAATTTGGATTTGGCGATGGATATGTACCAGAAACTCGACATAGGAAGGGCCGCCTGGGCTCCGGTCTTCAATCATGTACGAGAAGAACAACATTCCTGTACATAATTAATCACGAAAAGGATGAATAACCAATCAAGAACTTTATATTACAATTCCACCCTCAAGTTTATGGGTTCCAGTCATGTGCGTAACACAAATAAACAAAATCTTAAGAAACTGACCTGATTGATCTCCTTTTCTGCATAATTGTAATCTGCACAAAAGCATAATAAATGTGTTTTAGATTTTATGTTTGTTGGTAAATTAAAAGATGCCTTGTCATTAATATTACGAAAAGGAAACAGTAGTCATACCGGAGGTATGAACATCTTTGTTGGCGTATCACATTTACCACATCATTTAGCTTCTTTGACAATGGATTGTCGTATTGCTGTAACACATACTGAGAACATAAAACTATTAGCAACAGCTATGACAAGTGGAAGGATCCTATAATATTAACAAATTGAAACAATACAACCAATCTACATGGTTTATAAACAGCAAAGATTAGGCTCACAATCTAAATTCACGGCTTTGAAATGGGAACTTTTATCTTGTATTAGCAAAGATGAAAAACACTTCTAAAAGTTCCGCTGAACAAATTCAACAGGTTATTAAGATTCTTTGACAGATTACTAGGTCTGTATCTTCTCCAGTTCAAACTTTTTAGCGCATAAGGTCCAATAGCTAGTACCAATTGATGATATTTTATGGGCACATAATACTTGAAAAGGAGTTGGTAAACCACCTGAGTAGGAATTTCATCAACTGAGGAAATGCCAAACAATTGTTGCAAGATCTCTGAATCCACCGAGTTCCCGATATATATCAAAGCATCCTCACCATTCTCAAGAAGATATATTCCTCCATCATTCACGTGTTCGCTAGAAAGAGGAATTGGAGAAGAAAGAAGAGATGCATCTGCCTCCTGATATTTTTGAAGAAAAAGTAACTCTACTTCAAAACCATACTATAAGAAAGCATGAAATGGGAAAAGAACAAAATTACAGTGTTGTGTACCTTTGAATCAAGATCGTGAATAGACACCATTCTGGGGTACACCAATGGAACTGCCAGAGGAGTGGAGAGAGAGGAAACATAATTGATCCAGAAAGACCTATCATCTATTCTTCCATCTGTTCGCAATCCTATACTTTTAATTAATGCTGAAAAGAAGAAAAAGACTTGTTAATTGTGCCCAAAATATTTTACAAAATAAATTAGATGCTCAACTTAGAAATGAGAACAAGGAAAGATATGGTCTGTTTGACGATGACGACAGTCGACATGTTAATAACAAAGTAAAACACTCCCTTTGTCTCGAAATGAATGCCCGATTTCAATTTTAGTTACTTACGAATGCATGAATCACTAAATATCCCTTATATAAGTTGGTTGGAACCCCTTGAGTTTGTTACAATAAGAGCACATGAGGGTATAAGGGAGAAAGTCTAACTCTAACTAATTCATCCTTAATTAATCTTCACAAATATTGTAAAGTGGACATTCATTTGGGGACTTAGGGAGTACCATATAAAATAAAGGAAAATGATTGGTTCGTGCATGTGTTATACATATACTTTTCTTACAGACAGTCGTTGGTGAACTTACATACATTTACCAACAAACTTACAGACATTTTTCGATGCAAAAAATATCCAGAAAATTATCAGTGGACATCTAAACATTTATCGGTGTGAAAGCTAAATATAGAACAAATCATTGGGAAAAACTGATACTGTCTGACGTTACACTCAAGTAAAGAAAAGAAGAGAGCAATGGAAAATTAATTGACATCAGACTTTAACCCATCTAACATTTTTTTATCTGAAACTGGCACTAATTTCAACATCCAAAATGTAATCTTAACTTCTTCTTTTTAAATGTTGCAGCCTTTGTTAGACTAGAAAACCAGCCACAACGAAGGCTATGATCAAGGGTTTGATTAACTTGGGCGATATTAATAAACCACACCCTTCACCCAAAAATGCTTGCATAAATATTATGAATACATTCATGACTGACAGTTCTGCTAATATATTCAACAGTGACAGAAGAATTATTTCACAAGCTCAAGAGTTCAAATCAGGGTAATCTATACTGGAGTATATGATAGAACATGGCATTTTCCAACATTTATAAGAATAAATTATCATACCAAGGGTGTACAGAGGTAGAAGCTTAAGTGCCTCTGGAAGAATAAGCTGTCCGGATGAAGATACTGTTGCACAAAATTTACGATATGATAGTAGAATGCTGACACAAAGATTTGTCACTTGTTCCCGGACCTGTAGGAGGGGGCTGGAAGGAATTTCATTTGCCGCTGTAAGAAAAAATTGAAAACGGTGTTTAAGTAATCTTTCATTCGGACACTGGAATGCCATAACTCCATATTATGTGTCAGCATATGGAAATAAGAAGACAGGCAAAAGATACACAACAGAATAAAGTACCTTGCTTCAAGAAACATCCAAACTGAGTATCCAAATCAGCTGAGCGGAACAAATTACTTAGCAAACTGGTGCATGGCAAAGATAGAGTAATAACCCGAATTCTTCTTTGGCCATACGAAGTGGTATAAAGAAGGGCGCACTGGAGAAAGAAGAAAAAAACATATTTAGAAGGACAACAGTACAAAATGCCTCAATAGTTAAAGGATCAATTTGAGTATGCAATCACTCGCATGCAAGTGGGAAAGAAGTTGCTACCTGAAAAGCACATTCTGACCCGTCCTGCAGCTTATCATCATGTTTCAAGGTAACCATAATAGTTTTGTCACAGTCGATCTGCATAAAGCGAAGCCAATTAGAGTTGGCAAGGTAATACTCATAATAAAAAAATAAAATAAAAAGTAGGAAGAAGAAAAAGATGACTCCCCACCCCAACCACTCAACTTGTTCTGTTTCTCTGTGGTATCTAGTAACCATTATGTGACTTCAGACTAACAATTGCTAATTATTGTAGATGAAAAGGCAATATAGCTCATATATACTGCAAGTGCAAATCATAAGACAACCTAATAGTTCATATATACTATATAGTATATACCCAAATCTTCATGTGCACCATAGCTTTCTGATTATCTCCAAATCAGGCAGACTCCAAACTTGAATCAAAATGTTCCAGTCTGAAGGATCCAGATAGCACTAGCAGGCCATGAACAAAACAACCAGAAGCTATTTGGATTTATAATTTCTAATAAGTGAGGACCCATGTGAGACCCTTTAAGATGATCCCAATATAACTTTGAGTGGATGTACAGAATTCACAAATAGCATTTTGTTTGGATCTCAGGATTTGACAATTATGCTAGCTCATGACAGTGGCACGATTCTATTTTCATGATAATTTTATCATCCAGACACATAGTTCTCATTAACTGTCGTATCTTACCGAGCTTTCATACGAGCGATAAATGATGGATCTATTCCATTCCATAGAAATGATGTTTAACCAGCCTTAGCATGATGTTATAGATCTAGTATATGTTTTTCTTTTCTTTTTGAGAGAATACATATTTTTTCTATTTCCTTAATTTCTATTTGCTGCTTTTCAAATTCTGGCCACAATCTTAACTGCAAAACAACTGACAGCTATCTTTATATTTTTCACTCACCAAGCTCTCTTAAGTCCTCCCCTAAGCCATTCTAGGGAAAAGTTGATAGGCCCACATCAGTAAGGCTCGAGATAATCCATGTTTCAGTAATCCCCGAGTACCATGGAAGGGGGAAGATAAATAAGCATCATCAATTTAGACATTGATAATTAAGTTTGTAGAAGATATACACACCCCAGGCAGGTCAACATCTGTTGGAATGCGTTTGCAAAAGTTTCCATAATATTCTTGAACTTGAATACCCTGTATAAGATGAAAACACAATTACACAACTACATGAAAGATGTCTTAACAAAATAAAATATCCTTTAAAATACCAGTTCAAAACCCAAAATGTTTACCTGGCTGCATCTCACACGCATCACTGCCTCACAACCTTGGGGCCTTGTTATATTCCATCTAAGATCGTTGTAAAGCTTTGCACTATCGGTAAGAGCCGAGAAGGGATAATAATAATAAACCTGAAAAAAATGTGAATCATTTTTCTTGCCAAATTAAGCAAATTTCATAAGAAAGTTTACATATAGCTCCTGCTTGGCATTGGAGTAAGTTAAATATGAAAACATTTTGATAGAAAAGTTAAATATGAAATCATTTTGATAGACAAGTTAACTGCAAACAGTTTTGGACTGGAGACATTGAAATATGAAAATAATTTCCTTTAAAAACCCACATGAATTTTAATCTTCTCTTAATTAGTTGTGAAGCAAATTTGTTAAAATTGTGCATTTTACCAACATATCCTATTCCAATATAGCACATCCTCAGTTCTAAGTTCTAACTGCATAACAATAGCTGGTGCCTATGAGCAAAACTCAATTTTGAAGACCTGCATAGTGCATACAAATAAGCCTGTGGGCAAAATGTGATTCCCTTGGACATGGCAACACAGTATATCAAAAGGACACACTTCCATTTGTCATGTCTCTGTCACCGCCTATGTTACCAGTACTCCACACCCCCATAAACCTAATTGATGTGCATGGCGTAGGGTATGGCCGCTGGACGATTCAAATTAATTGAAAATACAAAAGTAGGAGCACCAAGCACATATCCAGACATCAATACTAGGGTCTAGGTAAACATAGGCATTATTGCTGAAGTGCCTTTTGAAAGAATTGAACATGTAACATTTAGCCCACTATGATACTACATTTGAGCTTAAGGATGGGACATTAGCAACTCAAGTCAAGCTGTTAAATACATCATGCCCAAGAAAGGAAACATTCATTCATACCTGGCCCCCAGTAGTTCTTGGAATGACAGAGATGGAAGCAATGTCTATATAGGTCTGAGCAGTTATGAACACATCAACACAGACCTAGAACATCAACAAATAAAACAATTGTAGGCAAGATAAGCATGCTAAATGGATTACATTTGGCAACAAAAAAAAAAAATCACCTTGCATTGAGAGACAGAATTCAGAATCATATCTTCAATTCCAATAAAATTAAAATTGCTTGAATTTTCCCTGATACTCTGCAAATTCAATCGCCATCGTCTTCAAAGTTTTGTCTGCTGGTTGGAGTAACTTATGAGCCTCCTGATTTCCCATAAACGAGAATGAATTCATTCAAAATCAGCAACAACAATAACAATAACAATAACAATAATAATAATAATAATAACAATAATAACAACAATAACAACAATAACAACAATAACAACAATAACAACAACAACAATAACAATAATAATAATAATAATAATAATAAACAAATAGTAAACTACTCGGTGCTTTACAACATAGATCAACAAAGGAAGTGAAAAAATGGCGACATTCTTTCAATATTCGACAAATTACCTAGTTACAAGTTCAATGCAAAGTTTGCAAACTGGGGGATGCAGACCATGTTGCCAAGGACATCCGACATCTTATGACATCTTGGTGGACTGGGGGTTAAGTGATATAGTTGCAAGGTTATAAAGCTCGTGATTTGTCAAACCATTAATTTTTGTTAATGAGGCATGTGACTGGCCCTTTAGATTAGTTTGGGATCCCTTGAGTTAAATTGAAGTGTGTGTCTGAGAAAATATCAGAGCTAGAATTTCAAACCCTAAACTCCAAAGTCTAGAAAAGATGCTGCATTGAGGACCTAAAAGGAAAACCTCATGTTCCAGACCTTGCATGTTATGGAAGATTAGGATAATAGTCATACCTCCATTTGTCATGCTCAAAGTGAAGAATTACAAATAATAAAACACACAGTAATCCCACTAAGGCTCTCACATGCAAGTTTCTACCAATATAGCAGATGTGCTTATCTGGGTTCAGGGAGAAGTGGCTAGTTGCCCAAGAAACATCAACACAGATGACAGATGATAATCCACAAAAGAAATTGCAAGACAAATACCACGTATAATCCCATGGTCATAAAAGAAGCAAACAGATAAGGTATCAATACCTTTTCACCCGCAGATATATTAGTTCTTCCTTCAGCTTCTCTTGCAGAAAGAGCCCCAATACCAACCGACGGCAACACTATACAAAGGCAAAATCAAGAATATAAGTTGTAACCGAACAATTTAGTCCAGTTCTCCGTATAAACAAAAAATGAACACTATCACATGTTTGGAAATCCCAAAATCCATATACAAGTTAATGAACTTGCCTGACTGAAATACCATAAGTTTCCCTCCAGTATTCTTCATTGCCAAGAAAGCAGCCTGAAACGCAAAGAATGAAGTACTCATAATAAATAAGGCATATAACATAAATAACAAATAACACATAACACATATATGTATGTGCATGCATGTGTATATAGCATTCAGTTTTTCTTGTTCTGTATATCACTTTGCCCTTCCTTCACAAGTTAAAATATAAGTTGTTAATTCTAAGTATTGGCAGCACCTAAACTCCTTGCACAGAAACCTCACACAGCACAATTTTGATTGAACGAAACTGAAAAAATTAATTACTCAGTAAACATAATTAATAAATCATATTCATATAGCTCTTCTTCTCCAAACTAACATAGCATAAAGAAACACCTTGATCGCAGCACCAAAAGCTGATTCAGCAGTTCTGCTATTCTGAAACATGGTTGGAATGCTTTCAAGCAAAAGCTCCAAATGTTGACGGCACTATATCCACAGAACAAGCAAATCATTTGTCAGAAGATAATTGGAGACTTCTACGTAACCATTTATCAGCCTTTGGTCATATATTGCTCACACCCTTAACAGTATAGAACTAACCTCAGAAAGCTGAACAATCACATCAGTCTGCAGAGGAGTATAAACATCTTGCACATCAGGAACAATTAGCATCAACGGCTGCAAATGGAGTCAATATTAGACTGAATATATATTCGCATAGCTGTCGTATAGAATCCATTTTTAACTACATTATAAAAACTCATTGAATTGAGAATTGGGGGGGTGGGGGTCACATCAAAGTTGGCAATGTATCACAACTAATCAGTTGCTCAAGAATTTGCGCAGGGTAAATTTTAAGAATGAATGATTCAATATGCTGTAGATAATGCACAGTTTTACATTATAAATTGACATGGACCGAACTGCAGAGAATACAGTTTGTCAAGATCGGTAGTATGAGTTGTTCTTAGAGATTATCTAGATAATAAGCAAATCTGTTTGAAACACAAACCAGTGAACCACATATATCATATGCCAAACAACTCTAATGTGTGTCATCCTTCAGTTTGATGTGTAGCCATCCAATGCCCATCAAAGATTTTTTTTTTAAAAAAAGGTAAGAAAAATAGCCATCCTATGTCCATTATAGAAAAAAAAAAAATATATATATATATATATAAGGAAGAAGAAGGCCAAATACAAATACCCTTCAGCAAGTTAAACTCCTTGACAATATTGAATGTTATTTTCAAAGCTATCAAAAGCATTTTAGTTCTTTTGTTTTTCAGAACAGTCAAATGAGATTCCGACCCAATTTCATACTCAATCCTGAACCATGCACTAAACTAAAAGTTCTCCTCCAGCATCATAATTTTCTCTAAAGATATGACCTGTCCAAACCATTTCTTAGCCTCAAAAGTAAAAAAATTTATCCTCTGAGAACTAAACACAAACCCTGTTAGAGTTTAGTGTGGTAACCAAATGTAGGGCTGAATAAATATTTTAAAAAATTGAACAATGGAGATATGTGTACTGCGGTACTTCGATCTGGATTTCAAATCAAGTACCAAATTTTATGTTTGACCTTCAAACGTTTCAGGGCTTCAATGCTCTCACACATTTCTACTGTATCTCACAAAAGACCAAGTGCAACTTTGAGAAAAGTTTAGAAAAGAAGATATAAGAGCATCTAGCATTTTCAACAGATCCCTTCATGACAATGTATCAATTCAGCTGGAATTGAGGCCAACCTCATTCATAACTATTGGAGCTTTAACTTAATGTAATTGTCATCCTATCGGCCCGTCCCTAAATCACTTCCTTTTAATATCAAAACACCCATTTCAATACATATTTAAAGTTGTAATACAATGCCTTTGGTAAACTTATTTCCTTTGTTGGTTTTCTACAACATTTAATGCAAATTCTTAAACACTCCCTAGTTCCTACTAAATGAACTTCATTCAAACTACCTAGCCAAGCAGAAGACTGATCTATTTCTAGCAATGAGTTAACTGGTAAATGCATAAATATCACAACCATATATTAACTTATCCCCTAAAAGAATCATCATGTTACACTAAAATAACATTTATCATTATTAAGTTTACAAAGCACATGACCATGCGGAATGAAATAAAATAGAACTTCTCAAACACAAACTAAAATTAATGTGCACAAAGATGCTAAATTTAGCATAATCCAGTTAACTATGAGCACAAAACAATAACATGCAATCCCATCTTTCTCTTCCATTTATGATTCCACATCATCCCAAACTAAAATTTTAGTCAGAAACTATTTCAATTATATATATACCTGCTGTAATGCCCGTTTCAAATTGTAAAAATGGATTGTTGAGTCAAATGTTGCAATTCCCACAAACGTCCGAGGACCCTCCTACAATAACGATCAAAATGTCATCATCATATGGAAATATAAAGAACATATCCTTCGGGGGGGAAAAAACCAATAACAAGGGAGGAATGGAAGGTTTTCAATTCTTGTGATAAATAATAGTAAAAAACACTAATAAAAATCATAATAGATAGAATGATAAGAAGAATAAAAAAGAAAATGGGAATATAAAAAAGCATAAAGTTGGATTCTGGAATACATACAACAGTAACTGTCATGACACTTCATTTTATTCCCATACACCCTCGCTCAAATATAAAGCAGTTATGCATTACTAAACTGTGGGATCAATAACAAGAAAGACTATAGTGTACCATATGTGACTGACTTAATATTTTTCCTTCTAAAACTAATTTACATAATAAATTAAAAACATTGTTTCTTATTCTTATCTTCGCAGATAGTGTTATAAATAGTAAACAGGCACAGCATATAACAAAATTGCATCCGGTGTATAAATCCAAAGAGATGGTGATAATTGAAAAATCAAGTATTCAGCAATTAAGAATGGAACTCACGGGAAGATCGGCAATAACTTGATTGATTGCACTGCAAGCAGCAGCAGTTGCACCAGTTTGTATCGCATTCATAGATACATCAATAAGGAAGAAAAACACAGCCGGCATTGGATCACGCACCTGCAATAAAATAGATAGAAAGTAGAAACAATCACTACACATAAACCCATACAAAATACCAGATGAAACTGAAATGTATATATTTCGCTAATATGCCAGACCATCAAATATCATAAAACTAACCATGTATTCCTTTGTAGCAACAAATTCAACTGTTCCTCTACATAGCTCAGGCCTTTCATCAGCATCCCTGCGCCGACCATCTGGACCAAGATTGCAGTGGTAGTCACGGGGAGTTTCATCAGTAAATCCTGCAAAAGAAATTTTACATTGTAATTTCACTACCTTGCTTACTATTAAATAAATGATCAGATGCAGAACAGAGCCAAAGTGATTTGACGCCACCAGAAAGAAATTTAAAGGACAAAATAAGGCCATCTAAATGACAATAAGTATAATGGGATGCCAAATGGCACACATAAGAATGAGATGTATGATCTCCAATCCTCACATTGCAAGAATAAATTTAAAAAACAATAATAACATAGATTGTAACAATGATTTATACTAACCACACAAGTTACAAATGAACCGCCTTCCCTGATCAATAAACTTCATGAAAGGATTTATGTAGCCTTTGCAGCGAGAACAACGAACAGGACCACTTTCGCCAAAATCCACAACCTATTACAAGAACAGTTCTTTGTAGCTTGAGATCAAATAATACGCTGCATATTATGATCATAAACTAAAAGTACAAGAATTTAATATGCTACTGGTAAAGGAGATTGACTCCAAAGTTATGCAATATAAATGAGTGGCATCTGTAACACCTTGATGATCTTAAAACATAGATGATAATAAACAATAAACAAAACAAACTGAAGTCCAATGTATCCATAAACCTAAAACTAGGAAAAGTAAGCCTTAAAAGAGTCATGATTAATAAAAGAATCTAGAAGAAACATACTCTTAAAAAAATATGTACATGTAAGCTATTGAGTGATTTGCATGTGAGTGTGGACGTTAACATGTACTTATAGTTACATATATATTGATCAATGGATGAAAATTCAGCATCCTCTGACTGACTTCTAGGAGCCCAATAGTTAGAAAGCTTTTGTCAAAGAAAAAGTGTAGTACTTCCTTTAAGGCTTAGCAATAACCCCAATACTAAAAACAAACATAAATAACTAAATGTTATGTATATGTATATGTTCATTTTCGGAAGCAAGCATGTAGAACAATTCAAGAAAAAAAATCATGCATTACTTGAATGGGCTCCTCAGATGGATGAGGAAGAGCCAATGGTTGCACCAGCAAAGCCAATTGCATTCCTGATGTTGTCAAAAGGTCAACAGTGCATGGAATCTGTTATTCAACATATAAACTCAAAACATTATATTATGAATACACTTGAGATAAAGATGCAATAGTTCTATGACAATCTAAGCATGTTAAACTTGGCCAGGACCTGATTGATAGTGCACCTCATGTAACGTGGACTGCAATTCCCTGTGTCTCTAACAATGTACTCACTCGTAGCAGGCTTCAAAAACAGTACCACTAATTAGTAGAGAGAAAACAAAATTACAAAAAGAAAATAAGCTAATGACCAGAGTTATTTTAGATTATATTGATTCAGTTAAATTATTTTTTGAAGATTATGATAAAGTAAAATACCGGAGGCGGGTTGGCCTGATTGCTTTGACGAGTTTCATGCAGTGTCACTGAAGAACTTGGAATAGGCCGCGGAATTTGATTAGGATCAATCTTTGAAGGTCCTGCAACAGGGGCTCCAGATTGACCCATAGCAGGTGATATAGAAGTCATAGATTGATTTGGTAGTGGTGGTGGTGGCATCCCATACATTCTAGGTGGTTGTGCAGAACCAGGAAATGGGGGAGGCGGACCCATCTAAAGCAAGCCAAAAATCAGGAGCCAGATCTTTAGATAGGGTGAGAATATATGCATACCAAATACCAGTATTCAGAATAGGTCATGACATCATGAATAACCAATCCATGCAACAGCAGTACTATTTGTCTCGTGCTCACTAACAATCTAAGAATGAGATTTGTAACCTTGCAGTCCTCTTCTATACTCTGATTTATTATACACCCAATTTACACAATTCATTTCTGCTTGTTTTCATCTTTTCAGAAATTTAGGTCAAAAATCATCCCATTCCAAATCAATTCAGTTTTTGAAAAGAAAAAAATCATGATTCACTGACCTGATCATGCAGAAAATCTTCTCCCAAAGAAAAAATTAATAACAAAAACAAAAATCATCAATCAACGAACACAAGATGAATATGATATAAGACGCAATTGTTATATAGACAAACAAATAAGAAAAGTCACATAGTTGAGCAGTGTGTATTTTCCCAGCCTAAGCAAAATCAGGATATTTCAGTCAGTTGACAGGAAATTTTCCAAAACATAATAATACTAAGAAACAAAAGGGAGGCAGTTTTTGAGCAAAGCCTGCCAACTTGCTCCCAATAATAGGTCACTAGCATGCATGAAAATATGAAAATTTGGACTCAACCCAGCCCGAACATTGATCCTTTAGAAAAAGGATAGTCTAATAATCCTTTAATCTTATGAGTTATGACCAAAGCTAGAGATAAATGAACACGGTTTTAGTGTTTGATACATTCTAATTTGCTGTCATTAGATGTTATTGTAATCATTATAATTGGTGTAAAACAATTCACTCATTGTCGATGCTTTATTATTTTTCAATCCACAGAATCTATCTACCAACTTAAGTGTTTATTACTTAATGGCCCTTGTACTCGTATACACATTGGATGGAGAGTTGCATAAATGTTAAACTCCTGCCTCATATAATGCCAAAAACTTCTGCCATTCTCACCTCAAGTGTGCGCAAAACAAAATAAAGGGGAAAACAAAGGGCAGAAAACTCAATCAAACACAAATAGTGCTAGTCTGAAACAATAAAAGTATATACACGCAACAAAACTGGCAACAAAACTGAAAACAAAACTTAATACATAATAAAATCAATAATCAAAAACCACTTAATTTCAACAAATATAACATGTGATGCATCATACACAATAAGACTACACCATCAGTTCACATAACAGGACAAACTTCGCAAATGTAAGCATACCTGGCCTGGTTGCATAGACCATGACTGTGCCCCATAAGGTGAACCTGTAGGTGGGGGTACCCCGTAAGGTGAGCCAGTGGGAGGGGGTGCTCCATAAGGTGAACCAGTAGGTGGGGCTACCCCATAAGGTGAACCAGTAGGTGGGG
>JAYMSZ010001772.1:0-13443 GCA_036897665.1 Pelargonium citronellum
TAATGAGAGGGTATCCAGGTGCAAAAGGTGTCAAGTATAAGGTAGGTACGTGTAATTTCCCCTTTGTTTTATTTTTCCTTTTTGACCGCTTGGAAGCTACAGGTTAACAATATCTGCCACCTCAATTGTTGCCAGATAACATATTTTGCCAACATGGCAAAGTGGGGTGAAGTGACGAATATTGCTAACTTGTAGTTTGGTTACCTGTTCCAGCTGGGTAGAAAGAGGAAACAAAATGTCAAATCTTAACAAGTACAAGGACTCTCAAACCATTTCACCATTTTATTGGCTTAATCCATTGTTAATAAGATACTATGTTACTAATGAATGAAATATTAATTATTAACAAGGGTTAGTTAGTGAATTTATAGTATGTGTAAGTTCAATTTGCGAATCACATTTCTCTCCAAATGCAAGTTCATCATTTTGTTCACTCAGATTTGGTGAGGAATCACCCAGCTCTCAGCTCCAAACACACACAAAATGGCTCTGAGGTCTACAACAAAAGCCAAACAAATGAGTAAAAAGGACATTCAAAAGGCACAAACCATACAGAAAGTGCAGTAACCTCATTGAACTTTCTTATTCGTCTTATAGATTGGCCTGCATAATCACAACAAATTAGTTACAGTATGCGTGAAACGAACGAAAACAAAATGGAACTCAACCCAAAACAATGAAGACAATGGACATCTGTTGTTGATGTCTTTTGCGCGTGTCGCTCCTCCATCAAAAATTCCATCTTGGAGACGTATGAACCGAGCTTTGTCGAGGTCTGCTTGGTGGTTGCTGCTCCATGTTGATTCGCTTTTTCATGATGGAGGAGACGGTTGGACTGTAGTACTCGTTACTTCGTTGTGATGTTGCTCCCTGCGAGTGCATCTTTCTTCCATGGATGAAGCTTCGCTGTTTTTCAAGTGAAGCTCGGCGAGCCACTGGGTTCCTTTGGCCATTTCCCCATCTGTTGTAACTAACACAGCTCTGGCTCCTTCCCACTTGCTGAAACTTCCCTTCTCTAGGGCTCGTGTAGTTTCGGCTTTCTGCAGTTTCTGCTGAGTACATTGTCTCGCCCTCGCTGCTATATCCATTGTGCATCTCTGAGACCTCTATTGGAGATGAACTGGACATGACTTCACTATGCGCTCCATTTACAGAAGCTGTTGAGGCAATCTCAGCATCTGCGTATGGAGGACTGCTTGTTGCTTCTGTATTATCCTTGATTTTGTCTTCTCTCGGAGGGCTTTTTGGAGGAAGTTCCTTCACACAGTTCTGACCAGAGTTTGGGCGCAGAACAGCTTTAGCGACCAGTGGAGGAAAATTAATATCCAAAAGCTGGACTTGAGGGATTTCCTTCTTTCGGATAGGAACTGAAGTTAACTTAGGTGACTCGTAGATTTCTGGCGTAGGTATTCCCTGCATATGGGTAGGATGTGGATCAGCAGTTGGAGTTTCTTCTGCAGCAGCTGGATGACTTGGACCTGGCAGATCTCGGGTTTTCGAGATTATATGGGATGAAGACGGGGTTACATCATTACCTTCTTCTGTAGACTTGAAAACCTGACGCAGCGTGAAGGAAGCGCAGGAATGGTCACTCTTCTGGCCGGTGGACATGAGTCTAATTATCGGTAACTTGGGTTTGTTCAGCTCATCGAGGCTGCCTTCCCAATGCTGGTTTAGCCAATCACAGATGATGGGAATGGGGATACCGAATTGCATGGGAAAATCCTTCTTCCAAGATGACGTGGAGGAGGAGGAAGTTGAAGACGATTTAGTGTTTGGCGACGTGGCTAGTTTCATAGGATCGCATATCATGAATGCAAGATTGCCTTGCATATCAAATCCAGCTGACCCGGGGCTCCATATTATTCCATCAGTGGACAGCTTTATGAGATTATCAGTGGCAATCACAACCTTTCCTTCACTAACTGTCAGCTCCTTTTTCTCCGCATAGCCCAAGAGAAACACCCCGCAGCCCAGGTCGAGACTTGGCTTAGAACAGGTCTTCAAGTAGTGAGGATGCCCCTGGGCATTCGAGTCTCCATCCACAGTATCTAAGCCCACTATTGTAAGATCTAGAACAGAGCTCGTGATAAAAAACCTGAAAGTAAATGAAACGAAAAGTATTAGAAAGCTGATAAGAGAATTCTTAATAACATGCAGATAAGACTATAGACAATGAAGCAAAATTACAACCTCTTTTTCCATTGGTTCAAGCAACATTAAACCTAAGTTGAACTTGAGCCCTCCTATCAATCCAAAGAACTATCTAGTTGAAATATTAAAAGATAAAAGATGGCAGGGAGGAGACAATCATAATCATAACAAGCAATTTATAGAAGGTGCATTTGTAGTAACAATTGTTCTTTAGAAAATCTTAACACATTTCCAAATAACAATCAAAAGTAGCAAGTCCTATTTCTCATATTCAGAAATCATAATCAATACAAGACTAAGCCTAAAATCCATAATTCCACGATAAAACAATAATAATAGAGCATAGTTAATGCATGTGAACGGCTCAGTAAGCCTAAGACTGAAAATTGAGGAGATGGTAATGGAGGTGGCAATGAGACAATAAATTTTCAGTTGATTGCAACTGCTAAACTCACATACAATCTCAGTCCCTACTCCCCAAGTGACTTTATTCTCATATATCATAGGCTGAAAGATATATAGCCTCTATTCATGCAGATCGCTCACAAGCTTGTAAATCCTCACTAGTATGAATTATAAGATTTACGAGAAATACTATATTAAGGATAAAAGTTTTGATTTTGCTCTACAAATTTTATGTAATAAGATTGTGTCTGCAAGGGCACACTCAGACACACACACAAACACATTCTTTCATTCCTTTTTTTTTTTGTTGCTGAAACATGTTTCATATTTGATACATGAAATGCAGTCCAAAACACAGTACACACTATGTTGATAAGATAATTGTCCAGACTCCACAACACAGTACACACTATCCACTGCCATCAACCACCTATTATCCTACATTGTCTTGCCTGCCTTATTTACAAGAATCTCATTAATGTCCAAGTCCAACTATTCCATTTGACGAGCTTAACTTGAAAAATACTAAAAAGAATGCTATGGGAACTTTATCTAACATCTATTACCAAGCACAGACTTCAACGATGCAGAAGTGTGATTGACATGTATAGCCCGTCAATGTCAAGATTTTACTAAATTAATCACCTAATAGATAGCCAACATTTTTTTGAAGAAATTAAACTAATTAATATCGATGGAAGTATACGCCCTATACAGGTCACATTCAAAATAATTCCTTCTGAAGCTGACAAGTGACAACTTCCCTAATTTAAAAACAAGGAAACAAAAGATCTTCAATCTTGGATTACATGCACTTCAAAAATATTGGGACCGATATGGGATAGTATTTGTCTACCATCATACCACCATATATCATCAGAAAAATGCGCAAAAAGGTAATGATTGATTTTGGAGAGAAACCCATCATTGGTTCTATTTATCAGAACAGCATGCAGCTCACTATCAGATCCCACACCTTCTCAAGTACAAAGAAATTGCAGCAACCCAATCCTAAAAAGTTGCAAAATTTGATGTTCACACCTAAATCCTAATTCCTCCTTTACCAATTCAATTCACACCAAATGGCAAATTAACAAAACAGTATTTAGGCCCCACTATAAAAGAAAAAGGAAAAAAAAAACTCACTGAGCTCAATCAAACACAATGCATAAGTTTGAATTCACCTTTTGCAACATCCCAAAACCAAAACAACACTCAAAGCTCATACACTATAGTTTGATTTGATCCCACATTTACCCATCAACCAGACACTCAAAAAGTTAAACAGTTTGAATATATTTCATTGTTTCTAAAAAAAGAAGTAAAAAAACTCAAGCAAAAACCCAAGATGAAGAAGTAACCTATGAGGCACGAGAGTGGCAGCGACGCCGTTTTGTAACTGGATCTCGGAACCCTCCGAGATGGCCACCGACGGAAGATTGGCGTGAGTGGTGAGAAGCAGATTCCGGTGGATCAAGAAGCCGGTGCCGGTGACGGCGCCGGAGATTTTGGCCATTGCCGGACCTTTGGTGGAGAAAATTGCGGCTTTCATTCTCTCGGACTTGCCCACTCCTTTGCAGAAACACCACGACTCGCTCAAAACCCCCATTTTTCTCGAGATTTTGGGAAATGGGTTTTTGCGGATTAGAGCTTCGGATCTGAAGACCAAGGCATTGACGGAGCGGAGCTAGCTAAAGAAGAAGCATTTTCTAGAGCATTTTCTCTCGAGAGAAAGTGAAGGAAAATGTGAGAGAAAATGGAGGAAAACAGGAGGAGAGAGAAACAAGGAGACGAGATGGTCGTGAAACGAATAAAGAGATGATTTTGAGCTGGAATTTTAGAAAAAAATATGAACTTTTTTTTTTTTGTGTGTTTCTCTCACAGACGCAGAGAGAGAGAGAGATGGTGAGTTCACTGGGTGAGCTATAGCGAGTTAGAGAGAGTGTGTATTTGATCTGACCAGGGCTAAAATCGTAAATTCACATTTTTGTCTTCTTTTGTGTCCCGACAAGCTGGGTCCATGGGATGAAATTGGACCATACACGTGTCACAATTTGGGATCTTCCAATTTGTAATTAACATTGAAATTAACTGATAATCATAATAAATGTCCCAAAAATTGGTTGCATAATCATCAAACCACATTCCTCAAAAGCAAAAGAATCTAGGAACCAAATGGTGTCCTTGAAAAGCCGAGGACATGTTATTTGGAATGAGACCTGAAAATAGCATAGATTAAAGAGCATAAGGACATGTCAAATTTACTAAAAACAAAGAAAGAGAAGGAAATTTCATTGTTTTTGTATAATAATGAGCAATGCATAGATGGTGGGTGGAGAGAAATGCATGTGAAATAATAATTGCCTTGAAAATGATATTTAGAATGATGCTAATGAGTTGCTATAGTTTGTAATGATTATGAGCATACAAGCATGTCACATGGACTATGGCCCAGCAATTTATTGAAACTTGATTGGTATTGGTATTGATATTGATATTTGATCCTCCAATTGCACTATATGATAATAAATAAACTAACTTGGCACATGCAATGAGAGAGAGAGAGATAGTGTGACATGAGGATCAAAGACTTCCATCATATTCAACTTTAGATGTTCCTTGTGATTTCAAGGTTAACAAAACACAAGACAAGCCAAAACAAGGGCAATCTATTTAGTTAAAGGTCTCCTTGTACATATTTTGCTTCATCAAGTTCTTTCAATGACATGCACAATCCTATAGAAGTCCTATTGATCACGAGTGCTGATGGTTCCATGCTGCTTGCAACCGCATCAGCTTCCTCAAGTGCCCTCACTTTTCTCCAGAGCTGGAACAGAAAGAGGTTTTGTTAGTGCTGTAAAAAAAAATGATATCTATAACTGCAACTGACATATAAGCAGACCGTTGTGCTTTATAAACAAAATTCAAGCCATCCCTTGATCATACTGTGAAGATGATAAGCAGACAGTCTAATAAGTTTCATTTTGTCACTATCACCAGAAAGGTCATTCAATTTAATGATCATTACACTTCTGTCTTGATCCTATAATGACCAATATCAGTGATGTGGCAACAACTTTGGCGTGCACTATTAAAAAACCACGTGAATGGGTATGTTCAAAACTCATAAATCAAATGGAATGAATTGTAATCTTGGTCACACACAGAGAGAGAGAGAGAGAGAGAGAGAGAGAGAGAGAGATTACTATTGTAGTTAAGGAGCTTCTCAATAAGGTCAACATGGGTCATAAGCATTCTCCTGCAGCAATAGCGGACCAACCCCAGTGCATCGAGAGCATCCCTGGAAACCAAACATTATGATGTTAATCACATAACCCCAATTTCATCCCATACAAAGTTCTACAGGAAACTAAGACTGAAAAACTCACCGACAGCAATAACACTACATTAACCTCATTTGAAATGCAGCGTGTAGTTTTCCTAACATGTTAATGAAATTTATATATCAATTAGAGAACTATTAGCTCTTAGGTTGATGTCAATCTAAACCTTTTCCCAACAATGAATCTTTAAATACTAATTCTAGCAACCCCTTTTCCCCCACAAGCATAAAATTTTGAGTCCTTATTGGACACTGTAATAGAACAACAAGCAGCAAATAACAATGAGACAAGATGCCAGCATACATATCTTCCCAACATGAACTGATATACATTTCTAAACATAACAAGAATCATTCCCCTAATTGACAAACAGAACTATCAAGACTATAGTGTATGCATTTACAATTACAAGAAAGTTAAGAATCAAGAGATAGATCAAGTAGCAAACACAAAAGGGCTTTAATCACACTACAAGTTAACATCACCCATCATATTGTGAAGAGCTCAATCACTATAGAAACAGTAAAATAAAACACAGACATGGCATAGCTCAAGCCTTCTTACTTCTTGCTTCCTATAGCGACTAGGATATTATAAGCTTATAACAAGCAGAAAACATATATTTTTCTCACCCTTCAGTGTAGTCTGCCTGGAGAAGATCAAGATATGTGTCCCATTTGTTTCCAATCACCTAAAGCAACACATTCACAATCAGCAAATACAAAACAAAACAAGATAGTTCAATCTCCAAGACCTTACAAGCCCTAATTCAAGTAAGAGGGCTATTTCAAGCAACTTTGAAAGAACCAAGTAATTCTGTTTGGTTGCCAAGAAAAAGAAGCAAAGAAACAACATCTCCCCGCCACACGAAATCGAAAGCAAATTTTCCCGAGAAAAAGCTAATATGAGCTGATTAGGGTAAAGGGTATGGGAAAAATTGTACCTTTCCGCAGGTGAAGCAGCGCACTGGTATAATCATCCTCGCCTTCTTCTAGGGTTTCCTCTGTTTCCGTCTCCTTCCTCTTCGTTGCTTTTTGTGGCTCCACTCTCGTGTCTGGCTCTATTTATAGTTCGTATAAACATGTGCGAAGCACGTGTCTTAATCTCGTGATTGATTTTGGGCCCTTTTATGGCCCAATATAGATTTTTGCTCATGAGCAAGCCCAATATTTTGAGATTCGATATGTCTGTTTTACCCTTGATTGTTCAAGGAAATTACAGTCAATCTCCAGGATTATAAATAAATTGTCGTCTCGATGCGTAACAAGGTCGTTTCGTCGTTTCCTTCATTTCTTCTCCAATAGCAGAGTCGCAGAGCCTCTTCTTCTCCGTCGATCGCCGCCGCCGATCTCCGCCCGTCTCCCCCCCCCCCCGATCCTCCGGGCACCCGCCGCCGTTACCGTCACCTCCATTCCAGATTCCACGTATCCTGAAGGTGAGGTGTTTTGCAGAGTTTTTTTTTATTATAAATTTTGCCAGAATTTTTCAATTTTTATCTACTGTGTAGCTAGCTTATACCTCATGTTTTTTTTTTCCCACTCGATTCGCTCCAATGTCTCTCCCTAATTTGGATTCTGATCTGCTGGACTGAACATCTAGGCGCGCTATTTTTTGTCTATCTGAATTTGGAAAAACCCTATATTTAGGAAATTTTGGGGATTTTAGGTTTTAGTCGAAAGTGTCAGATGATGCTGGGACATTGCGCAAGGGCTTTGAGTTCTGCAATGGTTTATTGTAATTCCATGAGGACTGTGAAAAAATGTTTATCATGTATTCCCTTCTGATGGCACAGATTCATTTGACTAGATTTAAATTTTGGGTTTTTTTTTGTGTGTGTGTGTGTGTGTTTTTTATATGTGCATCTGTTTTGGAATATTTAGAATGATCAACTATTGCATCTATTAGTTGATATGGAAACCAAGGTATAAAAAGTTGATCTCTGATTGATCTTCATTTTGTTTGCATATCTTCAGCCTCAGTGTTGTAGTCTATGCTGTTTTTACTTGCATATGCTTTGATTATGTGTTGGGTGATTCCATTTTGAACTGCCAGATGATGTTTGGGTATTGCGCAAGGGCTTTGAGTTCCATTATGCTCCTGTATCGCATTGGGACAGTGAAATAAGTTAGTTAACCCTTTCTGATGGCGGTAGGTTATTGATTTTCTTTTGTGTGTTTACTTTTTAAGAATCATGATGTCCCATAAAGTGACAGCATGCATTGAAGAATTAGCTAAAGATATGATCTTTGATTGATTTGGGGTCATAGTTTTATGAGTGGTCATATATTATATATTCATACATAGCTCCATTTTAAACTGCTAGTATATAATTAAAAGTTTAGGGTTTGAAATTGCTTCGTTTATGAGTCTCGGAATTTAGGTGTTTTAGTAGATTAGATTGAGGATTTGGCTGTTGGGTCGTTCCAATTTTGAACTGCCAGATGATGCTTGGGTATTGCGCAAGGGCTTTGAGTTCCATTATGCTCCTGTATCGCATTGGGTCAGTGAAATAAGTTTGTTACTCAACCCTTTCTGATGGCGGCAGACAATAGCTGATTGATTTTATTTTGTCGTGTTTACGTTCAACTGGTACTATATAAGATAAAATTACTGAAGCATGCTGTTCTGTCAAGTGGCAGCATGCATTGAAGAGTTAGCTAAAAGATATGATCTCTGATTGACCTGTGGTCATAATTTTTTTAAAAATATATATTTTTGGCTTCAGGATTTATCTAAATGCTGTTAATTTGTATTTTAGTTTCTATTAAGGTCCTTTTATATTAAAGGGTGCCATTTGTGTTCATTGCTGTCTTGATCGATCTCATTGCCATATTTCCACTGTCAAATTGGTTGGTAAATTCTGAATCTAAATGTCATTTTTGTGAACTGTGAATTGATTTCATCAGGCGATTCTGGCGCATGACTAAAAATAATTAAATGACAGATTTATTGACAATGAGTAAAAAGGTATTCTAAATAATAACAATGTAACAAGTCAAAATACTAAAATGATATTTAAAGATCAAAATTAAAGTTCTAAATTACTAGGCATCATCCTTAATATCAATAATGTGTGTGCTTTTACATTAAAAAAATTACTAAACTCAAACAATCAATCAACAATAAGGTTAGGAACTAGGACATGATGTTTTTTAATCCCCTTTTATATATATATATATATATAGTATTCCGAGCTATCAACTACCCAGCTAATCCATTTCTAATCTTTTAGTATGCTAATGTTGTTTATGTGGACTCAGGAGCACAACCTTGCAGCTAATCAAATGAAGCATATCCACAAGATAACGATACCTCTGGTTGCCATATCGGCCATTTGGATTGCCATCTTGCAGGCATCCTTAGTTCCTTCTAGATATACTTGGACGGTTAGTTTCTTTTATGTCATCTCATTTCATCCATTTTTTTTCGTCTCTTCTTTCTGGATCAATTTTTACAGTTCCCTGTTACTGTTTTCTTTCAGCTGCCTATCTATTTAATTGTATCTTTAGGATGCTACGGTCTCTTAATGGTTGGATACGGTCTCATGACATTTCGAACTTGTCCTCAAGAGTCCAAACTATTACAGCAGGTATTATACCTTGTCAGTTTTGGCATATCATAATACTTATAAATGGTTCTAGCCTTGTTCAGTTTTCTGATCGAGTGATGATTGGTTTGTTATTCTTCAGGACATTATCGAGGCCAAGGGATTTTTGAAGCAAAGAGGAGTTGATGTGGGTTCCGATGATTAGAGTGGGAGGTTCAAAGGAGGTATTCAGAGAAAACAAAATCATGTTTGAGCAAATTTTGTTGCTTACACTGTACATTATTATTTAGTGATGTGTTTGATGGGAAGCATGTTTTGAGGTCTTTTTCTTACCAGAATTTTCATGTACCTTTGTTATTTGCTTCTCATAGAAGAAGCTACTCAAAACTCATATATTTACACAGTATCTTAGGTCATTTGCAGTGTGATATGTACTTTTGTTCAGATATATGAAGTGAACCTCTCTTTTCTTCTCCAACCTTTCTCAAGTTGCAATGCATTATGTTAGCCTTATATAATGTGATTTAGCGCTTGTTTGGTAACTCTACGTGAAACTTAAGGAACATAAAGTTAAAAAAAGTCGAATTATTAATATTTAATAATATTTCCAATTAATCAACATACAATCGAAAATTTGATCAAATTGAGATAAAATCATATTGATCATAGCATCAACAATGTTTTATCTAGTTAGGTCGACTTAAGCTTATTCTCATTTCTCTCCTCATGCACCCCTTTTGCAAAAATAAGTTGTTTAAAGAGTCATGCATGAGGATCTACTTAACATATTTTTCATTAAGTTGCTCATTTATTCTATTTTCTTTCGGTCTCAACTATGGGGTTCTTGAGTGGGCCCACAAATTCGCAGTTGATATCTTTAAGCCTTTTTACCACACTCAGACTAATCATCATTCGAGCCAGATAAGAGCTGAGATAAGAGCTAATATGTTAAATTGGTGGGTGCTCGCCAAATTGCCTTGCTAAGCATTCAAGAAAGAGCACACCAAAATATGGAGAACTAATTATGATGTCACAAAATATCTCAATGAATATGCCAATTGCTTTAACAATAAGTTGTACTTGTAGCGGATCCAAAGTTTTTTCAATAGTGGATATCTCTTACTAACCTTAGCTCTCATAAATATAAAGGTGCCAGATTTGAATTTGAAGATATAAATGTAATTTAAATCTTATATGAAAAGAGTTCATATTAGATAGGATAAAAATTTAAAAATCTAAAATGAGTGAATTTGCCTATAAAATCCAACCCAAGATTAGTTGAGTGAATATAATTTCGCATTCCAAATGCTCGGAAGCAGCTATTGGAAGGCTCCGAAGCCTTTAGGAATCAAGAAAGCTCGTGTCGTGTGTTCTACGCCACATAAGTACTAAAGTTACAGACGTAAATTAATAAGCTCTAAATCCATTGTGTACACACAAAAGGCTCATTAATGATTGTACACATATAAATCATTAGAATGTCAATATGCAAGGACTTGAAAAAGGTTTTCGAATTTTGAAAGTAAGATTCCTGTCCAAGCAACAACCGAACAAAGGGACAAGAAACCATGAGACACAAGACTTTATCACATACTCATAATTTAACAAGTGCCATAAATCTGTCAAATAACTAACCATGTACACAATATTACAGCAACAGAAAACATAGATACATGTACTTAGATTGCTCAACACTTTAAACTGCCAAAGATACCATAATATATCATTAAGGATGTGCAAAGATGTCCCGACTTCCCAGCCATATCACCTATACCTTCTTTCCTGCAAACCACAATGCCATAAATCATAAGACATTTTGATTTCAATTACATATATCTTTTCCTTCCACTAGTGGATGCAAATCAATCAATAATGATGTTTACAACTATCTAGCATATCACGCGGAAACTTCCCAGAGGAACCCCCAAAATTTTGATACAACGAAGCTAAACTTTGAAGTCATACTGCCAAAAAATAAAAATAAACTGAAAGCAGAAATATAGAAATTGTGCACAAAATTCACAGGTGTATAATTACATACAACAAGAGTCATTAAGCCCACCGAATATGGTGGGGCATCTTTGGCTGTTCTAGCTTTGATAATCAAGATCTCAGATTCTCAAAATCTATCATCTCAGCTCAACACTGACCTTTAAAAAGGTATAGGGAGTTGCTTCCAAGATTACTAAAGCAGGATTCAAGTTTCTAACATAGCAAAAGCAGAGAGATAACATCCTTCCCCACAACTTCCTTAGGCTACGTACCTAGTGATGAACTTGGGAGGATAAGGACAGATTGAAAGTCAACTTAAGCCCAGTCCTATATATGGATTAAGGAGTCACATTGAGTGAGATACCATAATTGCACTATCCACTCATCAAAGATACACGAGTACATAGTCTTTAAATAATAATACAAAGAAGGTATACCGATAAAAAAATAAAGAAACTGGATATGGCCTCAATATAGGGGGGGAAGAAAACAGCTGCAAATTTTCATGAGAACCTACTGAAGACAATTAAAGCACTAAACCTTAATTGGTATATCCAAAATATATTAACTATTTTAGTCTCTTTATAAGACTGAATTTAAGGGAAAATATACAATCAGTAAACACAGCTAACATTAGCAATCTCTACATTTTATCCTGTTCTAGCTTAAAATGAGAAAGAAACAGAGGAGAGAACCAAGCACTGAACTCCCAAAAAAAGGCAACCCTTCCAGATACCTTTACAATTCATTTGGAACTGTGTAGAAACTTCCCAATTCAAAGTTCTGATATGCATCTCGTCATTGACTAAGCAAGAAAGATAGTGTTCAAATTATAAACTAAAAAATTATAATGGGAATGAGAATATGCTATTTTCATGACCAAAAAAGTTCTAATCCAGACATGAAGAATGTGAATGAGATTCTCATTCCTGTTTTCTGCTCCATAACAAAAATACTAATCCAAATGCTACCTAAATATATAGTTGAAATCTGCATATATCTTAGACCTTACATGACTCATCTTTAGACAAAGAAAACTCAATAGGTTGAGATATATCTATCACAATTATACCAGCCAAAAACGGGCATCAAACATCATAAACCATAATCAACCGACAAAAGTTTTTGAGGCAGCACGCTGGTGTATGAAAAAAGATGGCCAAATTAATTGTCACATCCTAAAAGCTTTTCATGGCCTGTGGTTTGAAATGGGTCAACCATTAATGGTATTCTTTACAGCTAAGATGAGTAAACTACAGTCTACAGATATACCAAAATGAGCTACAGCACTTCCCCATATCAAATCAAACACCCCCTTCTCTACACTACAAAAACTAAAAAAGAATCCGAAGCAACCCAACATTAAATTTTCACTTCTTACTTCTTAGTCACACAGCAAGCAATGTATAGAATTTACCGTTTTCCATATAATTACAGCTTTTCCCACACAAGAGCAGTAATTCAAAATTGTATAACAAATCAATATTAGGATCTAATAGAAGAACAATTGCATAATCATCAAAAGATAATTGGAAGCAGAGAGGGCCCAAATTCACCTGATCCGGCAGTGTACTTTGGTCGCTTCATCTTCTCCAGTTCCACCTGGGTGTCCATAAACATGTTCATCCTTTGGAACTCAAGATCCTTAGTGAACTCCATCCTCTGCCTCTCCAGCTCCATCATCTGCTGCTGCTTGGAGCTTTCAGTTCTCTCATAAATCTCCCCAAATTTCAGAATTGCCCTTGCCAATTCCCTACAGGCAGCCCCAGCAGACAAAAACACCGCCTCCACCCCCCGCCAACCCCCGCCTCCGGTCGCCGCTGTGACAGAGAGAGAACGCCTCCAGCGCTGTCGCCATCGATCTGTTCGTCAACGTGCTTCGGAGAGAGAGAGAGAGAGAGAGAGAGAGAACGTGAGTGAGACCACCGTGAAGGAGATGGACTCTAGCGACTCCAGCCACCGCCATCGACCCCTGACTCCTGCGCGACGGTAAGACTGGAC
>JAYMSZ010001773.1:0-13442 GCA_036897665.1 Pelargonium citronellum
TGAAAACCCTTTCCAGACATTATTTGAAAAACAAAACCATTATTCTCTATAGACATTAAAACAATTTACAGCTACTTCTATAGACATTTTACCTCTATAGACGTTCAAATAGACTTACCAAACAAGGCCTCATTCGATCTTGTTGCTCACAGTCAACTATATATATGTGCTGTTAATTCAGTGGCTCATGTGGAGAGGTATTATACAGCAACAAATCTTACATTTTTCAATATATATATATATATATATATAGACACACACCTATAGAATAAATAATTTAATTCCACATTTTTTGGCTAGCCTAACTCAAGCTAATGAGATATAATTGACACCACATTATACTTCATTTTTATTCACCCCAAGTGAATATGTGAAAGCGGAGTGACCCGCTACATACAAACATTTTAATGTGGTGTCACAACCTCATTGATGGCTTATGCTACGCCAAATAATTCTTGATTTAGAATTTTTGCACTCTCCCTCGATATATTTATGTGCATATAATGATATTTCTAATGTATATATGTGCAATTACCCCTAAATTTTACGATAATATAATTTAATATTTAAATAGCAATTTATAAGAGAATTAAAACCTAAGTCAATTTTTTTAACTTAAACAGTTAAAGAGGTTTTGATAACACCTCAATGGATCCGACGTCGGGTCAATCAACTCTCACAAATTTATTTAAATGAATTAAGTAACGTTTTGACGATTCAAAGAGGAGAGGATAATCTGAATCCGATTTCGAAAAGTTTATGGTCCAGTTCGACTCAAAAAAATAGTAAATAATCACCCTTTAAATTAAGGAGTTTTATTATTCATTTGAGAACCATAGTTGTCACAAAAGTAGACAAAAGCTGTGGCCCTTTAATTAATGTTTGATGTTAATAACACAAACAATTCCATAAATATATTCTTTTGTTCGCATATTATTAATTGTTAGCGATCTCTTACAGGACGCACGTCAATTTAGGTGAAACCAATTGGAGTGCCATTCACGTCTTTCACAATCAAACTTGCACCAATTTCAAGAATATGAAAATTAATAGTTCAATTGTGTATTTCTCTTTATTTTACCATTTTCATCACTTAATCGTAAAAATAATTACTTCAGCTTTTTCATTTTATATATTATATAAAGAATTTAACACCCACATGACAAATAATTCGTAAATAAATAGTGATTGGACAACTCATGATTTTTCCATAAAACAGAGGTGCTCTGTTCATGGCTACAGAGTACGTGTCACTGAACTGATTCTCAATCTGGTTCTTGAGTTGCTTGAACTGGTTATTTAGATTCATTTCAACGATTTAAGAACTGGGTTCTGGTTAAAATTTGATCTTTTTGTGTGTGGTTTTGGGTGCAAGTAAATTTGGGAAGTTTTTTTTTTTTTTTTTTTTTGTGTTTCTGAGAGAAAAATCTGATGGGTTCTGGTTTAGGATCCAGATACTGGTTTATGAGATTGATTGTGTATGTTATGATATATTTTCTTTTTGTATCTTCACTGTTTGCTTCTGCACAAAAAACCACCTCAAATGTTACTGAAAATGGAATCAAAGAGGTTCACTCCAGTAGTAGTACTAATCGTTCGAGTTACAAGCATGTTTGGCCTGTAAGTTCAATGTTTTGTACCTGTTTCTGATATATACATATTGTTTTGTTACAGAGATTTGTGAATTCTGAATGTTTTTGGATTGATAGGAACTGAGATTTGGCTGGAAAATTGTGGTGGGGACAATAATTGGGTTCCTAGGAGCTGCATTTGGAAGTGTTGGAGGTGTTGGTGGGGGTGGCATTTTTGTTCCCATGCTCACTCTGATTATAGGATTTGACACAAAATCCTCAGCAGCTGTGTCCAAATGTAAGAGCTTGACACAACTATATGCATAAAAAAATTTCTGATACAACAGTTCTTTTTGCTGTTTGATTTATTATTTGATTGCTGAGAATCTTGAGATCTAGCTAGCTCTAATTTTGAGTTCTTGTATTGATTTGGTTAGGTATGATTACCGGCACGTCGGTAGCAACTGTGTATTACAATCTGAGGCTGAGACATCCAACTCTTGAAATGCCTCTCATTGACTATGACTTGGCTCTTCTGTTTCAACCAATGTTGGTGCTGGGAATCAGTATTGGTGTTGCTTTCAATGTGATCTTTGCTGATTGGATGATCACAATTTTGATGATCATTCTCTTCATGGGTAACAATTAGTCCATATCTATATCTATACTGATAGCTTTGATTTCCCTCAGCTGAGCTTGTATATATTCATTTGTGTCTTGCAGTCACATCCAGCAAATCATTCCTGAAGGGCATTGAGTTATGGAAAAAAGAAACCATCACCAAAAAGGTTGGTTTCTAAATTGTAATTCAAAACTTCGTATATGTGACATTTCCATAACTTTGCTTCACATGTTTCATGGGTTGGATTTTTCAGGAAGCTGCTCAGCACTTGCAAGCAAATGGTGAGTCACTAGTTAGTCCTAGCTTTAAACATTTTCATGTATGATCATAGCAATGACTGTTTCTCTTGGTCATGTATCAGGTTCTGATAACAAAGAAGTGGCTTCAAAGCCTCAAGTACCTGAAGTCACAAGCAATGAAGCCCAAATAGAAGTCAAGGAGCCTAAGAAGAAAAAGGTAAGCAATTACAATAGTATAACTTGTATGCATTGTTAATCTTTCCAAGACTGACCTCGGCGAGCTTCTTGTTAGGTCTCTGTCATTGAGAATGTCCGGTGGAAGGAACTTGGACTTCTCGTTGCTGTATGGATCGCAATCCTTGCGTTGCAGATAGCTAAGGTTCATTCCAATCCCACTATGTGTTACAAACCCAATCCCATTTGTTCTTTCAGATCATAAACTGATATTGACCCTTTATTTGAACAGAACTACACAGCAACTTGTTCAGTGATGTATTGGACATTCAACACGTTGCAGGTACTTAACTATGCACCTAATTCCATGATCATCATCGCCTTGATTACCCGAAAACTGAACACTAATTTTCAAAGTTTTGTACCTGTTATGATGTTTCAGATCCCAGTTGCTGTGGGAGTATCCGGATACGAGGCGATCAATCTGTACAAAGGGAAGAGAGTGATTGGTTCCAAGGGAGACAAAGGCACAAAATGGAAAGTTGGAAAGCTGATTTTTTATTGTGCCATTGGCATTCTGGCTGGGATGGTTGGTGGCTTGCTTGGTCTTGGTGGAGGCTTCATTTTGGGTCCACTTTTCCTAGAAATGGGGATTCCTCCTCAGGTGCTTTAAGTTCATTTCACCTCTCTTTCCTAGTACTTGCCAAAAACAATGTACACATGAAATGATGTGATTTGAGGTTTTCCAAATTTGGGTTATGCAGGTAGCAGCTGCCACAGCAACCTTTGCCATGACATTTTCGTCGTCCATGTCCGTCATAGAATACTACCTTTTGAAGAGATTTCCAGTTCCTTATGGTATGTTTTCTGGTTTTAGCTTTTCTGATATATAGAGGTTTGTTTCATTAGCATGTTTTGTCTTGTGAATTGATCCAATGAATATATGATTGTGCAGCTCTATACCTTGCTGGGGTATCCACAATTGCTGCCTTTTCAGGCCAATTTGTGGTTACAAAGATCATCAAGATTTTGGGAAGAGCTTCCATTATCATCTTTGTTTTGGCCTCCTTGATCTTTGTCAGTGCAATTTTTCTAGGTATATTCATCATCTTCTTCTTCACTTTGTTCATATTATTGATATACGATTGAATTTAAGTCAAACTTTTGTGTTTTGATTGAGTCTCGGCCACTAATTACTTGGTCATTGGATTGTGTTATTACTGTAACTTTACAATATTTATGTTGTTTACTTGTATTGAAACAGGAGGAGTAGGAATAGCAGACATGACTAAAACCATCAAGAATAAGGAGTACATGGGATTTGATGACATTTGTGCATTTGAATCTTAGTAACATGGGACAGATAGCTGGTATTATAGTTGGTACATTGTACTATATTCATCTTTTTTTTTAGGACAAATCAAAAGCAAACCATTAATATTTGTATAACAATTTTTCACTTAAATTCAGTGGAAGCTCTACAAAATGGAGGGTTTCCAATTATTTTAACATCTCTTTTTTTTTTCTTTCTATAATTGTTTCTGTTTGAGATATTTTATGCCAGTTTTATACTAAAAAGATTCTACCTCATGGGTTGGCTTGACTATGGTTTCTACCATTCACATTTCACAATTGGCTTTAACAATTTGTGGTTCATATTGCTTTTTGCCAATTTTGAATTTGATGGGAACCAAATCCCTTTCCTAACACCCACCAAGTTCCAATAGATATAATCAGCTTTCTGGATCACATAATTATAACAAAGAAAGGAAACTTAATGTGACAAATGAGTCGTATTCACAAAAAGATTTAATAAAAGCAAGTTCCTACATATTTCTTTCAAAAAGTTTATTCACGCATAAGCTCAATTATACCGACATCTGAAATATTAGGTGTTGATTCTACATACGAGGTCGACCAAATATGGTGTCCTATAGTAGTGTTAACCACTGCCGTACAACTCTTTACAAATTTTTTTCAAGTAGTGTTACCAAACAAGGCCTAGTTAATGTCTCAAAAGTCAACCTTTTGTATGAAAAGAGAGAGACAACACAAAAGCAAAAGTGAAAAAGACTTGTGCACATTGGAGAAACAAGGATCATCAAATCAAATCAAATCAAATCAAATCAAATCAAATTATTTTCCATCCATATAAATGGCAATGTTCCAAGGTAATCCCCATCTTTTTCCCTAATAAATACTTAACATTCTCTTCAAGACATGTATTATTACTAACTCAAAATAACTAGAAAAAGGAAAGTACTATGTATCAGCAAAATCACCAGAAAGCAATCACATAACGATGAAATCAACATCATTTTGTAATTGTAACTATAGCTATTACTTATAGCCTGTATCCACCACTATTCTCAGATTCACACAATTAGATTACAAGAGAGCCAATATTTTACCGGCTTCTCAACTGTAGGTAACCTCTATATATAGTTTCTTACCGGATTCTACTCGGGAAATTAAGAATTTTTCTTTAATGCAATGTTTAAGTTTTAGATATTTCAATCACTATGATTTTAAAGTTCATCCTTGGTGGCTTGGTCTTTTGCTGTCACATGTTTTTTGATAGATGCTGCCAAATCCTTCAGGCTGGATTTTGTTGAAAATGTAATCTGTTTACAAGGAAAGGGATATAACCATCAGATGGCTAGAATAGGAACAATGCAGAAACAAATAGAACTAAGTAATATCATGAAAAAACTACCGGATTCGCCTTGTCGCCGGCTGGGTAAAATAGGAGTGTTGGGTAGTCATCGACCTGCAAAGAAAAGGAAAGCAATAAAAAAACAAGGCTTATTTATCAATAATCATCTCCAGATAGTAACAAAGACCCAAAATTTCATCAAAGATATCTGGTAGTTATAATCCAATGGAAGACACCTGACTTTTCTTTATCTAGAAAAGGTCATGCAATTATTGTATGATATGAGAGAGAGGTAGCCAACAACTGCCTGAAAGTAGACATATTATAGTGTTCAAACTGGAAAACTATAGAATTAAAATGTTATACTGAATAAGTTCTGGTTTGGATTTGATCGTGCGCAAGACACTTAGAACTTCTCTTAAACCTGATTACAGCTTCCAAATGTTCTACAGGACGAAATTTATGCAATGGGAGGGATACATGTTCTTTTTTTTTTACATACCTTTACTTTTTTACAATTTTAAATTTTCTGGTTTGAGTAGAAGGATGCATGCCGGTCCTCAAATGCTTCGTGAAGTATAATATATGTATTTTCAGACTTTTTAGTTTTGTACACTACACACACCTTAATAGATGAGACTTGGTAAGTCAATGAGAGTGAGGAAATGTGATTTTGTATCACTTACCTTTAGTTTTGGATGTTCATTTGCAGAAGCATCTATCCTTGCGAAGACAAGACTATCAAGACCCTTGAAGTGCTTGGCCAACTTCTCAACTTGCTTGCTTGTGGTTTCACAATTCATGCACCATGGTGTATGTACCTGTTCATGCACCAGTGAACATAAGTTTCTTTTAGATAGAAAGTAGAAATAGTTTTGCTGTACCAAAATTCTTAACCCTTGGCCACTTAGGGTATTCCAAAAAATCACAATGATATGATTCTAAGCAAAAATTTACAGTCATCCTCCTACACGTGTAGCAATGGAATTTGGACAATGAATACTATTGCCCACCAAATGAAGCAAATCTAGAAAAACGTGATGACAAACAAAGTTACTTAGGGTTTCATTAATATTCAATCCATGAATTACAAGAGACAAAATATGAAGGGAGATAATCAACATTGCATATAAAGCATGCAATTTTCAAATGTAATATTCTAAACAATGCAATGCACATAATGGATGCCGCATCAACCGACACATTCACAGAAGGAAGCCTATGTTGAAAATAATGCTGCGATAATTACCAAATGGAATAAAAAGCCGAGTAGAACAGAAGGAGGAGTATGCATACCTCTAGAAGAACATTCTGGGGGCTATTCAAAACCAAGTCATCAAATGTCTTTCCTACAACAATATGGACACTTGCACCTGCCTGCAATATTCATATGCACAGACGTTTTGAAGATTGAAATATATGACAAGATTAGGAAGATAAGTTATATCACATTCCATAACTTCAACACAGAACCAGCAAGAAACAAACAACTACCATGTTCAAATAAACATTCAATCTATTCCATTGCCATTATCATGTACTCTGACAGCTGTTCAAAACGAGGATATAATAGGATTACAATCATCAACCTTATCTATTTTCTCAAGCACTATTGTGATGCCACCACATTGCAGTACCAATATGTTCGCGAAGAGGCCATGTGAAATACCATCAACATATTCAGTCTTCACAAATTATCCATCTACTATAATAATCAATGCAACTGACTGAATCAGTTAAATGGTGCATACTGCATACTCAGAGAAGTGCAAAGGGCTTTCTATTACTGTACTCTTTACCCTTCAGTGTTACAACTTGGTGTACTTGAGTAATTACAATTTACAGAAGTGGCTTTATAAAAGGATTGAATATGAAGTAGAAAAAGAAATACTTATGTTTTAAAGACACAGTAATGAAGACACTGGGAAATGAAACTACATCTCTAAGCCAGTTGTGAGAGAGAGAGGGTAAGATTATTTTACAAACCTTCGGGATCTGATCAAATTGGCCAAGTTCAAACTGTTAAACAACAAAACATAAAATCTAGCCAATACAACACAAGCTATTTCTACATATCCAAAACTATGAAGGCTTCTAAGAGCTTGAACAACAGTCAGATAATCCCAAAAAAAAAAAAAAGACTTAGAGGGGGGAAAAAACCACTCACATTATCTGGTATTGGCTTGGATTTGAAGTAAGGTTCTTCAGTACCATGTAGAAGCCTAGACCCAAACTCCTAGAAAAGCAAATTCAGAACACCATTTAGCTATATTATTTAACTGAAATACAAGCATAAAAAAGAAAAGAAAATAAAAAAAAAGGGCAACATTGTTACCTCTATGTTGCTTGGTGTTGGTTCTGACTGTAATAAAAACTTTGAACTAATTCTGTTATCAAAAGCTACTACCTGTCAGGCACACAAAAAAAAATACATAACTCACATCAGTTCATGGTTTCAGTAACTAGTTATTTAGAGGGAAAAAAATGAAAATTGCAGTAAAAATAAAATTTCTAATCGGAAAACTAACCACAGTTTTCTTCGACTCCTCAAGCCCAAATATTGTTAGGAAGGGCTTTGCAAGGTTCTCATCTGTAATGTCTACAAATATAAACATTATCTGCATCCAGAAGATAATATTATGGAAATGCTAATAAGAAGTATATGATATTCCATTAACTTGACTAGTTTGCTAGACTGAGTACCTTAGACTTGAACTTTCTTGCGGCGTCTTGAAGAGGTTCGAGAAGACTCTTTAAGCCATCAGCGTCTGCAAACACAATAACCTGTAGAATCATTAAAAATAATTCTTATGAACCTTCATCAAAGTTATAGCTTTAGATAAGAAGAAAAAGGAACAAAGGCAGAAGCTGATCTCGAATCTATTATTGAATGAATACCAATACTCCACGTGCAATTTATGACTAACACCATAATCAATATTCAAAGAAAGTAAATTTGTAAGTTTCTCTTTCTTCCCCTTTCTGCAATTCATAGCCTACTTTTGGTCTGGACCCAACCACAAACACCCCTACTTTTGATAGGTTTTAAGTTTTAACTCACAAGCCATAATAAATAAGACAATTCGGCAATTGGTAGATCAGATTGATTTCTATGCCAATTTTAATCATTCGTATACTCATTACTATGTTACTGTGTATAGCTAATTCTATAAAGGAAGTCATTGAAAGAGTCATTGATTTAGCCTTTTTAAGGTGTTCATAAACTTATTCACACCAAAATAATCTTGACAAGGATTTGTCACATGGTGATCTAATTGGAAAAAGGTGAAATATCTGTCCAAGTACTAAACATACAATTGATCATTATGCAAAATTTGGCCTACTTCATATGTTGGAGGTTCCATTAATTTTTTGGGGTTCTTGCTTCTTATACCATTGCAGTATTGTCAATATTTTTTTTTTTTGGAAAGAGTAATGTTCATCCCAACCAAACATCGGAAGTGAAATCTAAAGGAAATGAAAATGATTGGATGACAGTATCACCAACCTGAAGTTTTGTAGGGCTGGAGTAAACTCTAATAGAATTAATTTCAGACAGTTTTGTAACTAAAGGATATTTGTTGTAGTCCAAAAACTCCAATAGTTTTTCCATTTCAAACACCCCTTCTGCAAAATCAAACAAATTAAGAGCTCACTAAGTCTCATCTCTAGGATGTCAGAAGAAAACAGAAAATTACAGCATTAATTGAAAACAAGCTGTCTTCTGAGCTAAACCAGTAGAGATGATCCACAAAATACCAACTCACCATACTCAGTGTATCTTTCTGGCTCACTTTTAACAATTCCAACGAAAAGATTAGTAGATTTAATATCAGGGAAGAGAACTTTAGCAACTTCAAGATTGCTTGCTTCAAAAAACTGGAGTTCATTGTCAGCGGCCGCTGCTTTCACAAATTCTTCATATTCAGGTCCCTGATTTCCATAGTTTATGAGTAAATAAAACATCAGCAAACCAGAACCCAACACACGTCTGTTTGCTTTGGAAAGCATTAGTAATCTTGATATATTATTTTTCATTGTTGATATCTATGGCACTGAAACATGTAGGAATACAAAGAAAAATATTGGAGACCTATAAAACGTAATTAGTTTCAGATCACCAGATTTCATACTGCCAATAACTAGTTGACAATCAACAATCATAAAGAAATGAACGAGCTCAAATTAGTCAAAGCCAACAATCCATATACCTCAAATTTTTCAAAAAGACCAATAACAAATATGTTGTACTTCTTAAGAAGCTCTTCTGCCTCCGCCACTGAGCTAATCCTAATAACAGGGTCACCGGTCTTCTTTCTCGTCCAGGTCACGATGTCTTGCCTGAATGAAATGAACCCACATAAATATTCAACAAGAATAACATACCATCCTGACATTGCACAATAAACTAAGGTTCCGTTTGGGAACATGGATTTGACTTGAAATTCGTCATTTGAAATCTTTCAAATGATGTATTTCAAGTACAAATATAATGTTTGGAAAATCACAGAATTTCAAATGACAAGATAAGAGCTGTTATTTAAAATCTCATGTTTGAAGCATGTTTTGAATGCTATTGGATTAGACTCAAATCCAAATCCAAATTCTTAGAGTTCACAAACACTTCATTCGGCTCAAATCCAGCATTTCAAATCAAATGCTGGTTCCCCAACACAACATTATTAATTACTTGTATGAAACATTACAATTCAAGAGTATACAAAACACATTGTAGAAAACGAAGGTCAATTTTGATAAACCCAACATACAATTCAATCCAATAAATCGAAATTTGATCAACATTAGATCTACTTACGCTGAAAATCCACCAGTGTAAGGCTGAGGAGTCCCATTGGAAAACAGAAGCAGAGTTGGGAAGCCTTTGATCTCCAGTGCAGAAGCAGCCCGAGTGAACCTATCGGCATCGACCTTGGCCATCAGAACCGGACTCCCCAACTCCTTAAGCGAAGTTGCAGCCTCAGCAAACTGAGGCATGAGCTCAGCACTCCTGGAACACCAAGGCGCATAACCCAGAACCAGAACAAACTCGTTCTGCTCAATCACCCTCTTGGGGTTATCATTGTTGAGCTCAAGAACAATCCTCTGGGCTTTGGTTAACAACTCAGCCTCCGACGATTTCACTTGACTCTCTTCTCGGGTCAGCCCAAGTTCCTCTTCCTCATCCACCGCGTACAGCTCCTCAATGCCCTCCAAGTCATCAACATTAGCTTCTTCTGTGAGCTCGGAAGCAGAGACAGTGATGAATAAACCGAGTAACAGGAGCAAGGCGAGAGTAAAGAAGACGAATCTGGAAGTGGGTTTTGCTCCAAACATGGCGACGGAAAGTGGGTGATCGTGGGTTGCTAAGAATTTGCGCCAAAAAGTGATCTTTGATCTAGATTTTTGCAGCGAGATCTGGTTTGAGACAAAAATGCATTAATGTCTGGACTTGAGAAAGAGGGTTTAGGTTTTAATGATAGGTGACCGATCTGGTTGAAGGTTTGAGAGCAGCGTGAAATGGGGATAGAATCAGTGAAAGTGCAGTGAATGACGGTAGTCAAAGAATCGCTTCAAGCCTTCAACTTTAACACTCACTTCTTCTTTTTCGGTTTATTATACCGTCCGGTTGCTGAGCAGAGCCGCACACTCTTAATTGACAAGTCATTTTATCACTGTGAAATTAATACTCATTCGAGATTTGTTCATAGTAAGGTCTTCTCCTTTTTTATGAATGTGTTGAGTAGGAATCAAAAGCAAACTTTTTCCACGCACGCACTCTGTGTTACTAACTGCGTCAGTTTAACATTCACTTTTGCTATAAATATTCATTGTATTTAGTTATAATTATTATAAGATTATTTTCAATAAATTATCTATCTATATTTTGTTCTATTCAAATAATGAGCACAAAGTTGCACGATTCAATTCTAGAATAAATTTGCATTTTCTTTTTTCTCCTTCATAAACCAAACCATTCACTACAATATCAAAACCCAAAACCACACATACATGTGCACACACCTTCATTCTTTACACACTTATTTCAGAAAACAAAACTTGCAGTACAGAACCTAAAAAAAATGGTGACTTCTCATGATTCAGATATCTTCTTCCTTCAACGAGACATTACTCATATGCGCAAGAATCTTTCTTGAACTTGATCGGTTTATTGCTAGTCGAATTGATCACCAACGGGCACGAAATTCGCTTTCTGTGCCTTGTCCTCACCAGCTTCCCTACGACATTTCCTCGCGATCGAATCTCAAAGCTCAGTGTCAATGGCACCTCAGCGTCGTTTTCCAAAGCTGTTAGTCCTGATCCTGCCCCGTAAATTGGAACCTTTTTTCCTTCCAAGTTCACTGATATGGTTCTGTGGCTCTTTCTTGGCTGATAATACTTCTTTACCTGCAATCACATAAGTAACTGTGAATTCCAAGCTTTGTTACAATCATTCTGATAGTGATCGATATGTATTATGAATCATCTTTACCTGACCAGTTGCGACGGGAATTTCTGAGTATACGAGATTGATAGGACTTGAGGTCACATGAATGCCAAACAATGTTGCAGGATTGTATACATTCAACCTTAACGAGGCATTCACTGTCAACATCTTTGTTGGGACGCCGGTGAAGTCTGTACCCTCCCCGATGTAGAAGTTACTCACTGACAAGCTCTGCGAGAACCAACATTCATGATTAGAAGCTCATGATACACATAGCAAGAAGCAGCATTTTAATGTTCTTCACAATCTATATCAGAATAGTACATAAAGTTAAGTTCTTTAACTCTGCATTTGGAACAATATATCAAGAAAGTGCCTAGCAATGCAATTCTTGGAATGTTACAGATGTTGTGGGATCAAGAACAATGTTTATACGTATTAGTGCCTAGCAATGCAATTCTTGCAAGTGAAACAAAATGTGCAAGTCTCAGGAAAGGCTCAATTGCCACAATGCATTGTTGCATCCAACTTTTGGTACACAACAAGACTAAACAAACAAAGATTCTTTCAATATATTATACTGCAAAACATATCAACATCACCAAAACTAGTTGCATTTTTGCTAATCAACAACAAAAGAACTCATGGTCATGCCTCAGTTATGCCCAATTTTAGAAACACAAACCTACTGTCATGCTTCAACATGTTTGTATAAACCTAATTGGATAAATGCTACAAAATTACTGAGAGAAGTGAAATGAGCATCACCATGACCGTAATTTTAGCCTTGTAAGGCCTGCTCACGCCCCATATAATCAAGCAAAAGACACTGAACATAAGCACAAAACAGCACAGAGCCATTAAGGCCTGAAAACGCCTAGGAAACGCCTTCTCCTGCAAATCATCATAGGACCCTTCTTCAAGAATCACATCACATTCAGGCCACCCCTTGTCATTCGTCTTCCTGCCTCCTTTCCGCCCCGAAGATGACCGGAATATCCCCGAAAACCTACTGGCAGAAGAGTTTCTCGAGTGGCGCCCGAAGGACGGGTGGGAAGGGGACTCCATGGGGCTGTGGGAAATAGGAGTGGCCTGCATTGAAGATGACTTGTCTCCATCATGAGAGTCCCTAGAAGGACTCTGCACATAGTACACAGGCCTCTTAGGAGACCTTGAGGGTGATGATGGAGCTAAACTGGTTATATCAGACTCTGACTTTGCAGAAAGCATGGTTTCTCAGCACAATTGTACACAAAAAATTCAGGATTCTCTATAAATGTTGAGGAACTCAGAATCTTGACCACTAGAATTTACACTAACAAAAGGTCATTTTTTTTTGTTTTTGTTTAACTTGCTATGTACGGCTACATCAAGGAACAGAAACAACAAAGAAAAGGGTATTATGTTATATCAAGAAAATTGACAAAACAGCTAAGAACTCAGCTCCTAAAGATTGACTGATACAACTGAGACAAAAGACAGTAACAGCTGAAAATTGAAAATTCAGCACAAAACTTGGAGTTCTTGAACTGAAAACAAGAATTGACAGCAACTGAAAGCAACCAAGAACTGCAGTAAATACTGGTGCAGCTTGAAATTTTCAGCAAACAAGAAGGTTTCTTGATTGAGAGAAAGATATAGAATCTGAAGTGAAGTGTGAGTGAATTGTATGTGAGTGTAATTGTTGGGTTGGGTCCTTTTACATGTTTTATCATAGGCCCAAGCCCATAGTTCT
>JAYMSZ010001774.1:0-13436 GCA_036897665.1 Pelargonium citronellum
GTGATATTTTGAACATATGATCTAGGATAACATTATCAAATATCCAACGGCTCATAATGAAATAATATATATTAGGCGATGTGATTTTCTAGGTGGGCAATACTAGTTGTTGATACTTTAGTAACAAAGTAGTTGTAAGTGAATTTTTGAAAGGTAATTTTGACAATAAAATAATTGTAACCATGCACAATCGCAACCTCAGAAGCATAATTTTGACAACAAAATAAAAGAACAAACCCTAATAACACAATTTGCATCTTATCACGGTTAACAATTTTTTTTGTCAAACCCTAAACTAATCAGCGACAAACTGCTAGCGACAAAATTTATGTCGCTAATGCAAACCCTAACCAGCTAAACAACATCGCACAACAAAAGATGATCAGCTACGGACTTATTTCGCAGCTGATTTCATCGTTGATCAGCTACAGACTAATTCCGTAACTGATTTCGTCGCTGATCAGCGACGATTTTTGGTCTGTAGCTGATTCTGTCACTGTTAAGCAATTTTCTTGTAGTTTATTATGAGACATTCATAATTTTCATACAACGATGATAACGTAACTCCAACCCAAAGTCGTGCTCGAGTCAGTCGGCTCGTATACAACCCTAACGTGGATTACTGTACTCGAACAAAACTATCAATGATATCATATTAAATTTGACTTCATTTTAAGAGTGTAAACTAATAGGTAAAGAACTCATGATGAATTCTAAGTGATGATTGATTTCGATATTTTAATGTAATGTTAAAGTATAAGATGATTCCATCTATATGTTTAACATTTTAATTAGATTTATCATCTATCAAGTAACAAGTTATCAGAGTATGGTCGACCTAGAAGTCATAATTTCAAATCCCGACACCCTTAAAATTGTATAATTAATTTGTCAATCTTTCTATCTATCTATAATCTCACAATTGTCTTTTTTAATCATTTTTATAGGTTTTCTATATATGCCTATTTTCCTTCCCAATAGTCACAACGAGCTCTATCTATTGTCTCCCCATGAGTTTCTTCTCTAATTTTGTTTAGGTTAATTATATGCCTCTGCTCCTACCATGTGGTCATCTGTTCTATTATTATCTCACAATAAGGTTCTTTTTACATTTTAGGAACTTTTTACGTCTTTCCCTATCCTATGGTAATAATTGGCTCTCTATCTATCTTATATTTTCTAACCACGATAATGAGTTTCTTATTTATCTCTCTTTGATCCGTCGTAAAAAAATTCGATTCACTCGCAAAATAAGAATGAGTTATAAACTATTTCTATTTGGTCCACATGCGGAACCGTTATAAACTTGCATTAGTTGAGTTGGTCTCTTAATTAATTAATTTATTTCTCGTTGAGGGTAATTTTGGGTTTTTTCCTGGCTGAAAATGTGATCAACTAACGTACGTTGATGGATAAAGGGATGGGGTTTGGCTGAAGGGGTGAGGGTGCACAATACTTTTGTGTCCGCATGGGTAGCATATCCAAGCAAGAGGAGGTGTCCAAGTCCAATAAAGAGGTAGACCCGGATCCGGTTGTAGGGTTGGTGATGTGAGGACAAGGCGGAGATAAAAATGGGAAGATATGTCGGGTCCGGGTGGGGCCCAATTATGATCACCATTTATAGTTGGAACGTGATATTTGGCAGATCCCAAGTTTGACTTTTTGACTTTGGAGTATGATGCGTCACTTCAGCATCCACTTCTTAAGGGAATAAAAAAGGTGTGCATGCTCATTTTCCTATCATCCTTGGGAAATTAAATACCCACAAATCATTTGGATTTTTACATTATAATCATGTAAAAACTTTTGTACCAAGAAATATTTATTTCCTTTTTCATATAATAATGTAATAATTATTATTTTGTGGAAGGATGTGTACGGTAGGAGTTTGTGACCATATAGGAAACCTATGGGCCCACGAGGTGCCGACTGGGGCCCGTCCACCACCCTCCCCGAGCTCACCGAGACAGGCCCTGCTTGTTTTGACCACAAAATTAATATCTTCATTTCACCTACTTAACAATAATGAATGATATTCGCTGTAAATATTTGATTTTGTTTTATTTGTTGTATATTGTATGTAGACTGATGTGTGCATTTTGAGCCAAATAATTCTTTTTTTTCTCTCTTTAAAACTTGTCTTAGCTCCACCTTATTCATTTTCAATGCAGAGGGCATGTGTGGTTGTGATTGCGTCATATCAGCCTACATGCATGTAGGTACATGCACTACAAAAATTTTTATTTTTGGTGACATAAAAAATTAAGTTGTCGCTATGAGTTGGACTTAGAAACAATGACTACTGGCTGACATAGATAAAAGCCCAATAATTGTGAAAATTTGGGCTTTTATGTTTTTTCTGACAGCTTTTCTGTCGCACAAAGTTATGTTTTTCGTGACAAACCAGCTTCAGTCGTGCACATGAGACTTTTCGTGACAAGACATTTGGATACAACCAATTATTGACTTTCCGAGACAGAATACAGATTTGAGCGACTGAATTGACTGTCGCAAAATATAAAATTTCTTGTAGTGATGCACTAATCATTTTTGTATTTGTTAATGATGTTTAGCAACAACAAAAAAAAACTCAGAACATGTAGGCATGGTTTCAATGATTTTCAAGGTCTTCAATCAAAATAGCGATAAATTGTTCTTATGCGATGTGATTCGGAAACCAGATAACTTTATTATAATCATGATTTTTAGGAGCCCTTGAATATCTTTTTAGAACAAAATTGAATGATTCTTTTGTTTAATTATCACAACTAAGACTAAATTATCAATTTTTTAAAAAACTAATGTTGTTATGTCAATTTTATTCAAACCCACAACTTCTAAAAAAGAATGTCAATTGTTTCTTTAATTCAACATTTTATTTATTATACTAAATATCTGTTTCAATAATTTTACACAACCACTTAGCTTATAGTTATACAACAATTTTTCATTTTTCTATTTATGACAATTTACTTATTTTATAGCATTATATAGGCTATTGTAAACAATAGACTGTGTCAGTTTACATATTTTATTGTACAATGGAGTTAGTTTTAGAATTAAATAAACAATTGCACCAAAAATAAGTCATTATAAACATGTTTTTTCTACTTTTATAGTTCACACATAAATAAAGATCATGCATAAAACTTTGAAAATGATAATAATGATTAAAGAATTTGAGTCAAATTGTTTTTATTTAAATTACATTAAGCTAATGAAAAGATACAAACACTTTAAATTTTACTCATGTTCAATCTCAACGAATTTATATGTGCAAATGTAAAACTAGTTTGTTTGGGACGGAGAGAGTACTTGTTATTTTTAAACTATTTGCTCTATGTGATGATAAGTAATTGATTTTTAGGAAATAGAAACCCAGATTTCCTATCTAGTAATAGACCTGGTAAATTACAAATAAAGAAAAGAGAAGCTATTGGGGCATGTGCATCTATTGCATGTGTATTACATGAGTTAATAGGTGTCAAAATATTATTGGATGTTAAATTTGAAAATAGCTGGCTTGGCTTGATTTAAGCCAGCTAACAACAATTTATGGTGTAGGATCCGTCCCGTTTATGTTGTATCAATAGGTAATTATGTAAAGTACTTTATTTGAATGTTTTGTCATATAAGTGTAGTTGTAGACTAATGTTAGTGCTTTAAAAAACAAAGAAAATATATAAAAAAATAATTTATTATGCAAAATATTGTTGTAGACTTGTGTTGGTGTTTTATCACTTCTGTGTTTTATTATCATTTCGGGTTCGTTTGTGGTCCGATTCGACTTCCGTTTGAACGATTGTGCTCTTTGCTATTAATTCTTCAATATGAGTGACATATTGAATATTTTTGGAGGATTTGAATTTCATACCATTTTGACTAGTTCAGACCGTTCAGTGTGCTGAGCCTCTCTTCGCACGCACTTCGGTCTCGGGCCGGTCGTTGCTCGATTGACTTTAGTCTAGATTTCTACTCCACCTGAAGCCAAATTTACGACTCACGTTGACATTTCGCTCAACTAAGCGAGCCATGTGCTGCTCAGTAACTGGTCAATTTATTTATGATTTTTTGCGGCGAATCAATTGTATATCTTGAGTTATAAACACGATGCCTAATGAGTAATCTATTTGAAAATAAATCAGAAGTAATGTCACTTCATAAAATCGAGTTATTAAATGTTTTGCAGCGGAACGTGGCCGCGCCTCGTCGGAGACGAGGAATCGAGAGAACACAAAAGTGGGTCCGACGAAAATGAAGACGTTGGGGTCATTTTGGTGTTATTTTGGTGATTTTTAGGTTCTAATGTTACTGGTTGTGGTTTTTGAGATTGATGTGGTTTTGGTTGGGTGAATTGTTGAATCCATTTTTGGTGATTTTCAGATGGTAGGTTGATGTAGTGGCTTTTGAGATGGTAATTGATGTGGTTTTGGTGTTATATTTAGATCATCTTGTTCCTCTGTCCAAAGGAATCTCAGGTCACGAGCAAAATGGCCACCGCCACTGGAGACCCAAACAACAACTCTGATGCAAGGATTTGTAAAAAGAACTTGAATATCGACTCCTTCTTTCGTTTCTCCTCAACTGTTTCATCCTCGTAATGGCGGCGGCATCGGCGGAGGAGGGGTGGCGGACGGCGAACTGCTTCACGAGCTGTTGTGCTTGGTGGTGCCGGTGGATCTAAACAAGGAGAAGAAGACGATGACTGTTTGATTTTTATTTAATTAAAAAATTAATTTTATGCTTATTATTATAGTGAAGCCATGGCTAAAATAGGTACTATCATTTAAGTCATCAACAAGCCGGATACTACATGGGTCATGGGTTGATCTAATCTTTTATCTAATTTGAATGGTCCAAATTTCTTAAAACACCATATGCATCACACATGTATTACAAAAAAACTACTAAAATAAAACATTTTTCTTTTTATATATTTATCACTGCACATTTATTTATTTATTTATATATTTGTTGAGTTTTCTTGTACCTGCCCCCACCAACATTGACACGAAACAGCGCAAGAAAGCCACCTTGCCCTTCTTTCCCTTTTGTGTTCAATAAAAAATGCTTTCCCAACAAATTTGAATGGTAAAACTTTACACTATTATTGACTTCAATTTTGATTGACATTATAATTACAAAATCACTACAGCCTCCATTTATAACCGAATTCATCACTTTTTAATCATCACTTGCTAATTCTGAACACCCACCCACACACAACCTAATCATTTATATTTATAAAATAAAAAATTGCAATATCCACTTTCGATATTTTTTATATAAATAAAATAAAATAGAAAACAAGGTGTTATTCTTGGCATACAACCAATTCTGGTGCTGGAATGTTGGGTTGGTTCATGTGTCACTGCGCCTAATATATTCATAAAAACAGAAAAATCAATGAATCTTCTTCCACAAGATATATAGTATAATCCCAATTGGGATTTTGTCACCGTTAAACTCTTAACTTCACCCCGCCCATAGATGTATTTAATAAGAATCGAACCTGAAATCTCTTCCCACAATCTCAATATAGATCATCCGCTGAGTCAAAATTCATTGGTAATTCACATTTGCATTTATATCTATATTTACATAGAAGCTTTAAATATAGTAATGCACATCATGGTTGGTGCAATCTTATCATATTCATGGCATATAAGTCAAACAAATCAGCTTTGTATATGCTGTCTCCTTTCTTGGCATGCTCTTTGGTGTGGTGTGGCCACCAACCATTTAAGTTTGAAGTTCAACTCAAACCCACATCTTTTTTGACCCCAAAAACTAAAAATGACTAATCATCCTACATAAAGGCCTAAAATATCTTATCACAAATAACATGTTTTTTTAAAAAAAAAAAAAAAGTGTTGAATTCTGCATGCAGCTCTCAAGAAAGAGTTGATGGCCCAACAAACAATCCTATTCACAGTTTCTCAATCAAAATGTGTAACAATTTGAACGCGACTATGCCCCGTCGTGATAACTTTTGTGCATGGAAAGCACTAAAATGCTTCTGCCTTATTCAGACTTCTCAATATGAATGTGTGAAATGTATTGAAGTTCAAGGAGATAAGGTATTCACTTTGTAATCCCGCATAAACTTACATGATAATCACAATTGGTTTCAGAGGTTTTACATATACAGTTTACGGGTACAGATTGCAACCACCTATATCTCACACCAATTAAGTTGGAACATGAACCAGTGTAGTTCGCAGCACACACAAATGTTGCCCTTGCTGAAGTGATAGTTAATATCTTGGGTGCCAGAACATACCTTTGATGCCCTCTGGGTCAGGTTCAAAACCTAAATTTCGATAAAACTCCACTACTGCAATGACAAAGTATAGAAAAACAGGGTATAATATCAAGATTTTAATGTTATGATCTGATACAAGTAATCATTCATGAAAAAGGAAGTGTTAGCGGGTTTATATCAGGGGAAAGAATGGATGTGGAAGGGTGCAACGTAAAATTGTAGAGATGAGCATGACTCGTGGAATTCCACTGTACCATCTGAACTCCCATAGGAGCATTTTTTTTATGCCATTGTGAGGCTGGAGCATAATTCTTCATTAATTGAAAATCATAAAACTAATAGCACGCCAGTAGCAGAATGGCCATTGGCCATTCAGCTAAAAAATGGGTTTCTAACATGATCAACTCAAGAAGCATAATGTTTGGTGCTTGTTTTACCTTTACCATCTGCAAACAGTGATATATTGCCAATATCCCTCTGAAGAAGAGCCCTTACAAGTTTTTCAATAAGGGCCTTACCAAGGCCTTGGCCCTGAAACATAAGAAGATTGTTAGAAAACAATACTCTAGTTTCAGTGGCAACCGCCTATAATGAAAAGGAAAAAAAAAAACACTCTAGTTTGCATAAAATCAAAAGTGACAATTGTGTTCATGGAACAATTTGTAGTTACATGAAGTAGTTGAGTTCATAGACGAGACCCGAGTAACCTCCTGAAGAATAAGATATTTGATAAATGATTTCATATACACCCTTTTGTCCTCCTAATATAATAAAGGGGCACAATGGAGTAGGGGCAAGTGTTATGGGCTCAGGAAAAAAAAAACGAGGTTGTGGGCAAAGTTACCTCTAGCAGACAACCCAACATGTGTTTAAGTTCAACAAGGACCATACGTCACAGAAGGCCCATCGACTCAAAGTATTATCATATTCGTATAAATAATATGATATCGTGAATCAACCAGAAGGTCTTGGAACCCTAACACCATGAGAATTATAAGGGAGTCGTTTTTGCAAATATAATTACATGTTGTTAAAGAATAGAAGGTACACTTTTACTAGCACACAAATACAGCTAACTGCGATTATTATGCTTCTTGTTCAAGTATCTAACAGAGGCGTCGAGGAGCCTTAAGGAAAAAACTTTCAGGTGAGGCCTTGTTTTGCAGGTTGTGCACATGAGTTGCTGGTCGAGAGGTCACTCAAGTCTTGCCTACGAACTCAACTACTTCATGTGGCAACATTTTCCAGATCTAAGACACTCTTATAGTTTTTCTAGCAAAGTTAATTTGTTTTTGGTGCATCTAATACGACTAATCTTGTATCCCAAATTGCAACTGAGTTTGAAAAAAATGCATGGTCAAGGATTAACAAGTTAGGCAAATGATATTAAAAATTTATTTAAGTCAGCCAAAGTTTTCTCAGCCATTAGCTGGGTATCACCCTACAAGGTCCAAAAATGTACTCTTCAAAGTTTCCTAGAGAAGCTAATTTATTTTTAAGTGTAAAAGACCAACTCAACTAAAAGTTTAAGCCGATAATTGAAGGCCCAATTTAATTGTTATAGTTCAACACTCCCCCTCACGTGCAAGCTCATTATTGTTATGCATGTGGGCCCACACACCTATGCAACACATGTCTTCTTCTTGCCTTGTGCTGAAATTCCCACTGCGAACTTGTGACCTTTATGTCACCAAGGCTGAAATATCATGTAAATGACCAACTCAACTAAAAGGTTAAGTTGCTAGTTGAAGGCCCAATTTAATTTTTATACTCTAACATTAAGCACCTAGCAAAACAAACCCAGAACCCTGCCTTCAAGTATCAAAACAGAATATTCAGGAATAACCAGCCATCGTGTAAACAAAACTTAAGTTTCCTAACAAGTAATAACTATCCTCGTCTATGCTCAACTGACACTAAATTTACCTGATAGGAAGGATCGACTAGGACATCCCAAATTGTGGCATTGAAGGCATGATCTGAAGTAGCACGAGCCATGCCTATCAGTTTCTTCCGGTAATTCCCCTCTGTCAAATAACTTGAAGTACACTAAGATGTTCATCAAATACTTTCAGACAGAATGAAACATAGTTGAAGTACACTAAGAGGACTCGTTATCATAAAATTGAACGCTACCACACCATTGACATACATCATACGAATTACCTTCTCCCTTTGATTTCTTAACGGAATGCAATGTGGCAACCATGTAGCTATTTTTCAGAGCAGTAGCTAGTTTTGACAATGGCCTCCGAGGCCAACCCACCTGTCAAAAACATAATTTATCAATTTAGATAAAGTGAAATTTCACTATTAAGATAAAATAAGACCACTCAACTTGCATTGAGAAGCCAACAGTTAGATGTAATGCTTTACCCTTACATGTTAGTTAATCACAAATTTCCAGTTGATCAGATAAACAGATGCCCTACCTTTCTCATCTATAAAAGTCTTCAAATTAAACATTTACATAATATTCTTAACCAAAATTGGTAATCAAGTTTCACTTCTTGCACGCACTTGAGCAAAATAATCACCTTATCGCACAAGGCTTCAAGATCATACACATCGAGATCGCCACCTGACGAGAATATAATTTGTTCAATTGTTCCGTCTTCTTCGGTTTTTTCAACAAGAACAAATTCTTGAGGCAACGGTTCTTCCTCTTCCTCAACTGTGGGGGGTGGTTCTACAACCTGTGCTGTATTGTTTTTCAAAATCCTGCAACAAGAAGTTAGGCTCTTTGGGATATGCATTAATTACCCTAGAGGAGTTACACGAAAGGAAAATTGTCAATAAATACAATGACAGCTAAAATGAAAATGCAAATCAAATTTGATAGGAACATTTTTGTTAACAATGTAAACTGCACAGCAGAACCATATCAAATTCTAATTCTAATAAAAGAACTTCTATGTTTGCAATCTACATAATGGAGACAATCCCATGCTCAAAAGCATAAAACATCAAGACTCATTGCTGTCTAAGGAATTCAACGGACCACTAGCTCAGTCAAAGCGTCTTATGCTCTACACACTAATCCAGAGGACAAGGCAAACAATGAGAAGACGAGTTGTTTAAGCCTCCTTAAAATATTTACCCTTCAAGGAACTTATACGTATGACATTGTGCATTTCAACCAAACAACTTGAATGATTAAGTGGTTTTGTAAAGGATAAACTTAAACCTAAAATGTTGAACCAAAAAGACCATGTGGTTCCTTGAAATTCTAATTTGTTTTTGCAATAGCTTTTATTCATCCTGAAAGATAGAAGAACATAAATAGTTCGGTAGAAAATAAGGTTGTATATAATATACAAATTTGGATGACCAAGAACCTCAAAGCAAATGTGCCAGATCAAAAATTGTGTTTGATGCATGCATGCATGCATCAAATCTTGTCAGTGTGCATGTTATTGTCAAATATATTATAGCAAATAATTCTAATTACCCGGATGTGAAGGACTCCCACAGATTAGCCCGAAGCCGATAAACCTTTAGTTTTCTGCTCACTACAGACAAACAAACACAAAAGAGGTAATAAGACTGGAATTATGCATGATGATAATTCTATCTTCCTTAATAAAAACCAAACTAAAATGAGATGCTCATTAGATAGAAGTCTAATGTGTAAGGGGGCTAGATAGTCATAAAAAAACATGCAATAAGAGTGTTTGTGTGTGTGTGTGTGTGAGGGGGAGAGAGAGAGAGAGAGAGAGAGAGAGAGTAGCACCAGTCCATAAACCTAGAAAGTCCATACCTCACCCTAGATCTTTAAGAACCCTGTATACCCATAGCTAGAACACAGACATTGCAAAGGATATAGAAAAAAGTCCAAACACCTGGCTATGACTTTGTATTCAAAAATAGGTACTTAGAAAATAATCATGTTAGTTGTTTCAAATAGAGCTCATGATATATGAAAATAAATGAAATAGTATCCTTCTATGATCAAAATTACAAGGATTGGTTTCTGTCAGCAGAAGTTTAAAGTTCAAGCTGTTGAACAGGAAGCATGTGCTTGAATGTAACATTTAGGAAGTGTTTGGAATAAATATTTTGGAATGGGAATGGAAATCAAGTATGGGAAATGGAATAAGACTCCCATTCCAAAGCTGTTTTCATGAACAAAAAAGTCTAAATCCAAACACGAAGAAGGGAAATCTCGTTCTCATTCCGATTCTTGATTCCCATTCTTGAACAAAAATTAGACTCCCTCCGTTCGAAAATGAGTGTCACGTTTAACTTTAATAGTTGTCCCAAAATGAGTCTCCTCTTTCATTCTTTTAGGAATTTAGTTATACATGAATTGTCAGTAGAACCCATATAAGAAGTTAGTTAGTATCTCTTAACACATGATCATGAGAATACAAGAGTAAATATACTAGACTAACTAACTTCTCCTATTTTTTCTCAAAATAGAAATAAGGACTCATTTTGTGACGGAGAGAGTAAACCATAAGCTACCTTGAAAACTTTTAGTCCAATGTGCCACTTAGACTCAATCACAAAATTACTGTACTTGAAGCAAACATATAATGGAATTAGCTTAGGGTGTCCAATCCAACAAAACCCAATGGTGAGAGATCCCATATTCCTCAGCTTACAAACTTGATTACTGGAATGTTAAAAAAAAAAAAAATTTAACAGAAGCACAATGGAGGAAACTTTCTAATTCTTTTTATGAATTCTAAATTTATGTAACAAATAAAATAAAAATCAATTCACAATAATGTGTGCTTTGCTTAGTAGTAGGGGCAAAGTATACAATACCTCCTGGAAAAGCAAAATTGTAGTTGTGTGCAGAGACTATCTGAGTAGATGCATGGCAATGGCCACGAAAGGAAACAATTGGGCATCTGCAAGCAAAATCAAAACATACGATCAAAATTTGAGTCGGTCTAAAAACCCTAAATTCGCAATTAGGCAAGTGAGGCATTGAAATTCAGGATTTCCAGCGGAATCGACATTGAAATGCGAAAACGGGAGCATTTGAAGTTGAAGAAAGTGAAATTCGAATAGGAGTGATCGAGTGAGTTACTTACGAAGAAGAAGGTGAGACCGCGCAGTGGCTGTTACTGTGGCTTAGCATTCTCTGGTTGTGGTTGCTGCTGCTGCGAATGCTACGGAGCTGTGTCTGCGTGGTGGCGTGGATAATTTGGCTTCCCCACAATCCTCAACCTCAATCTACGTCTTCTGTTTACTAAATATGCCCCTCAATTTTTATTTATGTTCATTTCTACCCAGCAACTTTTGTAGGATCTCATTAATGCCCTACCTAAATATTTTAGGGTACAAGTTTAATGAAAAAAATTCTTTTACGGCGTAGCTAGAGACGGATCAAGAATATTTACTCAGTGGAGGCAAAATTATAGAACAATAAAAATGTTTTAAATTAATGAGGCATAATAAAAACTTAACATTTCAGTGGGGGTAACATTTGAAAACAGTTGAAAAAAAGAAAGACAATCACATATGCCCCCACATCCCTCTTCCTGCATCTGAGCTTAACATAAATGAGATTCAAATTGAGTTCATATATGAATGTCGCTTTTTTTCAAAAATAAATATCATATTTTACTAGTATGGTTGTTTCAAAATTATTGTTTTGTTTAAGTTTTCAAAGTCATTCATGTTATTAATTATAAATCAATTATAGACAAATTTAAAATTCTGTCATGGGCGTGTAATTCTACACATTCCTCTAAGTTCGACACAAAATTCAGCTACCTGATTCGCAAATGTATTACTCAACAATATTATTCTCAGTCAAATCGAAAACATTGTTTACCCTTTCATTTAGTCTCCATGACCTTTATGACTTGAATCGCATCAAATTTCACCATTATCTTTTGTCGCTCCTGATCCACCACTTAACTTAAGGCTTTTCTAGTAGTATTTGCATCAATAACATGAGACTCGGAGTATAATTTTCACTTTTCATTCTTCATCACACATATAATGAAAATCAAAATTTCAATTATGAAAGACATATCGCAGTCTTCACTAAAGTAATAGAAACAAAGTATAAAACTACCGTGACTACCACCTCCCCCTTATTTCTATTAGGGTTTCAAGAAGCACCGCTATCTCCAGTTATAGTTTTTCAATTTCTTTGGGAAATTGTGGCCCATCAATACAGACTAATAGCTTTAATTAGATGTTCTTGTTAATTGTAGGTACTTATTTAAACAACAAGTTATTGTATGAATAACAAACGTTCGTTTCCTTTAATTCAATCAATGTTGAATTCAATAAGTTAGTACAAATTCGATAAATTTATGTCAAAACCTAACCTTTTGAAATCAGATTCCAATTACTTCATACAACATTGTAAATGAAAACAAATTCATATAACCACTCCTAATATACAATATATTAATTATTCTGTGGGTTCCTCATGTGTAAACACAAGCAGAAGCAAAGATGTTCTCTTGGCGGAGGCGTGCCAAAGTCTGGTTTGGACACGAGAAATTGTCTACTAATAAGCGACAAAGCAAATGCAATGCTGTAGACAATCAAACGGGGGTAGATTGGGAATATAATAAAAATATAGTGACAAACTTACTGCATTTGGGAAATAAACAATTTTAAATTTTAAAAAGAAAAAAGGAAAGAAAGAAGACAGAGTGTAGGCGTAGGGAATGGCATGGTGGAGGTGGAAGCTATTGTTTTGTCTGTTTCTCTCTCTCTCTCTAATAATTGCGCTCTTTATTGAGTTCTGTGCCATTTTCCTTCTCTTCTCCTATACCGCTCCACTCCCCACCGCTTTTTCTCATTTCCATCTCTTATTATAATAACAATAATAATATATAAATTATATTAGTACACGTATAACTTATGCGAGTTTCGAGTATTTCTTCTGGTATATCATTTTTCAAAGGAGTTTATTTTTATTCTCCAACCCTATTATCTGCTTAACGGAAATTCCCCGCCCAAAAATTGAAGAATATTTGCAAATTTTTCTAACACCATGATCATCCCTAGTTGAAACTCTTGCAAGGACTTAACATGCGAAAAAGAGATTGATTTGTTAAGCAATCAATTACATAATATCAAGGAAGAGGATTGATGCATGTGTTTATTTAATGTGTGGTATATGTGCATTTTAGTTATAAACTACAATTGATTTGGTTACAAATTTTTATTGGTTCGCGTTTTGATATGAAAA
>JAYMSZ010001775.1:0-13435 GCA_036897665.1 Pelargonium citronellum
ACTGTACTAAAGTGGTCTCTTACACCACCACCACCAAGGATGTGTTGAGTGGGAATCGATCCTGAGACCTCATCTCACTCAAACAGTTGGAATAACCAACTGCGTCACCCTTAGCGGTTAAGTGGGTCGGCAATTAGTTTATTGCAACTGCATTCTTTAAGATTCGAACTTACGATATTAAACTTAGTTGAAACAACCTTTTACCAATTTACTCATAAGCTTAATACTAGTATTTTTTTAGGATCTCAAATATGAATTTATAAACAAATCACAAAGAACCCATAAACAGTCATATGTTGACGTGAATGCAAAATCATCATGGCATCTATGAATGATAGAAAAATTAGATCATGAGTTGTATGAAATTTGAATGAGGTAAGGAATCTTTGCAGGCAATGAAAATTACTACATCAACCATAGATGGTCAAGGTCATTTATGACTTTTTATGAGTTACCATATTATCATTGTCATGACTTGTAAAAAAAAAGAAAAATTTAAAAATTATACAATGTGCATCCTAAAATAAGCGTTTTTATTTTGTTAAAAAATAAAATCGAGTTTATTTTTAAGACTAGTATGAATAACTCATAATATCTCTATAATAAGTTAGTTAATATTTCCGAGTTAGTTACAACATATACACATGATATGATACACAAGTTTATATATAACATCAACCAACGTATTCTTAAGACATTTATTTGGGATGTTATTAGTAATCATTGCATAACTATAATCATAAAAATGAAATTGAACACTCATTTTGAGGCAAAAATAAATTTCGGAAAAACAAAAAAATCATTTTAAAACGGATTGAGAGGGAATCAGTTTGAATTGCAACAACTAATCATTTAGCTGTTAAAAGGAAAAATGTTCTTCATGTGTTCTATCAAATAAGTAATGATTAGTCTGTTACACATAAAAATGTTATAACACGTCATCAACGTTGTTAGAAATTGTCGTATTATCAATACCTGTAAAAAGTTGTGATATGCAAAATCATATTTTTATGACGGTTTCTTAACCACTTTATACAAATACAAACAAGATAGAATCATAAAATACACATCAGCAAAGATAACATAAAACCGCGTCAGTGAAAGTTTATCACCATGACTCAAATTTACACTTCTTAAAGTTAGGTTTAACATGATTAATTATCATCTTTTACATGCAATGTGCCTTTATCACCAATTTCAATGTAAATGATTACATTTAAACTTACATAACCGCCTTGAATGAAGATAAAACCATAATTAGAACATTGCCAACGAACAATCATTAGCATCCACTCACGAGTTTAACACTATCATATGATTGTACTTCACGACTTAAATATGACAATCATAAGAGTAATTAAAATACAGCGACTCTTATCTCCTTAAACATCAGTTACAGTCATTCAATGATTTAAGACCATACCTTAAAAACCCACAATGCAAATATTACATGTGAATACCATTTTGTAAAATCTTATAACTGTTACCATGATCCATTGGTTCAACATTATTTTGATTAAATATGGTATGTCAATGTTTAATTTTTGAAGAAACAAATTATTTACTATAAGTGATTTTAATAAATTTTATGCCACGTGGACCAATGAAAATCCAGTGGCACCAAAAACAGGTTCTACCAGAGGTGTGATTATATATGGGTATCAAGAAAATCAAATAGATACAAAAAAAAGCTGTGCTGTGTGACAGTGATAGTGATGAGCGTAACGTTCGAAGGCTAAGCTAAGCTAGCGTGTCCAAATCGTCGTTTTTGCTTTCTGATTAGCATAAAAACCCAATACCCTTTTGCTTCTGCAATCCATTTCTCTCACTCTAGCGTTCTCTGATCTTAAAATTTCCCAAATTTTCCCTCATTTTCCTTCACTTTCTCGAGAAAAAACCAGAGGAAAATTTTTCACAACAGCAGCAAAGAAATGCTGTCTAGATTGAACGGGGTTGTCTGGATGGACGAGAGAGAGGAAAGAGACGCAAATTCGTGGGCTCGAGGCCACGAGAACAACAATGGTGTGGTGGAGCACAAGGACGAGTTGGGTTCCATGACCAACTTCAAGTCGATGCTCGAGGTTGAAGACGACTGGTTCGTGGCCAGTAATGGAATCCAGAGCCACCCGGAGATGAGGGAGGTCAGTTTCTCTCCGAATCTCCCCGACCCAGAGAGTCTTTTGCTGCACCATGTGGACTCTTCTTCGTCCTGCTCGCCGTCGTCCTCTGTTTTCAACAACATCGACCCGTCTCAGGTACAGTACCTTTTGCCTTCAAAACCTTCCTTGTCCTCGCTCCTGAGCTCCGTCTCCGGCAACCCATTGGAGCACGGCTTCGATTTGGGCTGCGAGGTTGGGTTCCTTGATGCCCAAGCTTCGACTGGTCCAACAATGGCGAACAGGGGAGGCGGGGTCTTGACGAGCTTCGCAGATTTGAGCTCTCACAACCAGCTAAACCCTAGCACCTTCTGTTCCAATCCACAATTCTCAACGACCCATTTGCCCCAATTACCCGATAACAACAACAATTCTGGTTTTGCTGGGTTTCGAGGGTTTGATGAAAATCCTGGAAATACTCTGTTTCTGAACAGGTCCAAGGTTCTGAGACCCCTTGAGACCTTCCCTCCAATGGGGGCCCATCCCACTCTGTTTCAAAAAAGAGCTGCTCTTAGGAAGAATTTGGTTGACAATGGTGTCAATTCTGGGGTTTTGGGTGGTTCCGGCGCCGGAGGGCCGGTTTCGGGTAGTGATGGAGGGAAGGGGAAGAGGGAGATGGGTGAGGAGGGTGAGAGGAAGAATTTGAAGAGGAAGGTGAGTGGAAATTGGGATGATTTGGAAGATGGAAGCTTGGATGGGTCTGGTATGAACTATGATTCTGATGAGTTCACTGAGAACAACAAGGTGGAGGAGAATGGGAAGAATGGTGGGAACAGCTCCAATGCTAATAGCACAGTCACTGGTGGTGGTGGAGACCAGAAGGGGAAGAAGAAGGGCCTTCCTGCTAAGAACTTGATGGCCGAGAGGCGGCGACGCAAGAAGCTCAATGATAGGCTCTACATGCTGAGGTCCGTCGTGCCGAAGATTAGCAAGGTGAGAATCTCTTTTACACCGTCTTCTCGTGAATTATAGTAATGGTTTATTGTCATTCTATCTATAAAACAATTGAATGCTATTGTAATTTTATGATCATTGTATGTTATGTTGTCAAGTTTATTCTTTTGCAATTGTGACACAACGTTCTAATTTGTTCTAAGAATCATGTAGTGTTGCATTTATTTCCTTCACATGGACTCTGTTATAGTTTGTGTCTCCTTAACTTTTTGGACCACCAGCTGGGAAATGAAATAAGGCATGTTAGTGATGAGACATCTGTTTATAACTCTATGTTCTTCAACATTGAAGTGCCAAAATATGTTCTTTCTCATTCAAATGTTTGTTTTCTCTGCGACCATGCCGGGTTTCTTTTCCTTCTCAATTCTCACTTGCTTTTGTTGATTTACCCGATCCTAGTTTCTTGTCCTTTTATCAGTTCTTGATTTCTAAGTATCCTTTCGAGGAGTTTGCAATGTGCAATGTGATTTGTGGATTTTCTCCAAGATGACGCAGATTGTATGAGGATGCTTTATGATGAAATTTTGAACTCTCGAGAAATGGGGTTAGAGAATTAAAACCAGATGAGAAGATAATAAATTGATTTTTTATTGCATGACAACCGGGAGTTATGTAAAAGATGCTTTTTGAAGGTTTTATTTTGAAAAGTTCAAAGTTCAAAGAGGAATCATATTTAAAGCACATATAAACAAAATCATTTATTTGTTTTGATGGGCATTTTTGAAATGACATAATGCATTACTTATTGTTTTTGACTTGATTACTTGATAGATGGATAGGGCTTCGATCCTTGGAGATGCAATTGAGTACTTGAAGGAACTTCTGCAAAGAATTAATGACCTCCATAACGAATTGGAGTCAACACCTCCTGGCTCTTCATTGGCACCAAGTGCAAGTTTTCACCCATTGACGCCCACTCCAGCTTCCTTGCCCAGCCGCATTAAGGAAGAACTCTGCCCCAGCTCATTGCCGAGCCCAAATGGCCAGCCTGCAAGGGTAAAATTCCCGTTTCATTATTGTTACTTCATTTTCTAGCGGTCTGATTATTTAAGTAGGTCATTGAACTGTTGCAAATATCACCATTCTGCACTTGCCTAATATGCAAAATATCCTGAATAAAAGTGTTTTTTTTCCTCTTCTTTGTTCATTTTCCTGCAAACTTGTTCATGTAACGGTAGGGAAAATATGATTCATGCTTTGTTTTTCTTGGCCTTCATATCTGATTTCACTTTTCCGGTAGTACTGCAGATATGAATGGTTATTTTCAAGTCCTTCAAAGTGGTCTTTGCCTCTGGTGGGGCTGAAGACTATAACTTCTAAATAACACAATTTCCTCTCTGTTTATGTAGGTTGAAGTTAGGGCAAGAGAAGGACGAGCTGTGAACATCCACATGTTTTCTGCTCGCAGACCAGGCCTCTTGCTATCCACCATGAGAGCTTTGGACAATCTTGGCCTTGACGTCCAGCAAGCTGTAATAAGCTGTTTCAACGGTTTTGCCATGGATATCTTCCGGGCTGAGGTAATTTGCTCACTCACTGATTCTTTATTTCACAAGATCGAAATGTTTTGAAAAGGCACGATCGACAAGTTTCTATTAGGCTCTCCACTCTATATCTATGTGTTGATGGTTGAACTATGTAACGTTTACAAGTTTTGAACTAAGAAGATTTCGGCACTCTATAATTTCATATGTGAGAAACAAAATTTTCGAAATCCCATAATTTTGGCCACCGTTACAAATCGACTAAAGATGATCAATGTCTCTTTGTTCTCAGCAATGCAAGGAAGGTCAGGACCTCCACCCAGATCAAATCAAATCAGTGCTCTTGGAGTCAGCTGGGTTCCAAAGTATGATGTAGGTTTCATTACAGTCATACACAGGACATGGAGCTGAATTGCTAGCTGCATTTGTTTATGCATGAAGTGAAGGATAAGGGGCACAGGCAATGAAGAAAAGTGGGATTCTAATTTTTTTTTTTTTTAGTTTTGGTTTGCAAAGGTCAATTGTGAGAACAAACACAGCTTTAGGAAGTTTTAAGTTTCTGTAGTTTGGTTTGTATTGCTGGATTTCACCATTGAGTAAGGTTTGAGAGCAGTTTGTAATTGTCAACTTTGTCATGTTTTTATTTTAATGCAAAATGTTCTTTTTTCAAATATTTTTCCCAGTTATGTAGTTTTCATTTTCTTTTCTTTTGCAATGTTCTAGTTATGTATTATTGTATCATGCTATATTTTGATTGGGTCTCTAACAAGCACTCCAATCAAGTTTTAAGAACTTGTTGCCAAACAGCAAATAAAACTTGAAATTTGCAAGTTCTTTGGGCTTAAACACTCCAATCAAGTTGTAGACACTCCCTTTCAAAAAAAAAAAAAAAGTTGTAGAAACTTGTTGCCAAACAGCAAATAAAACTTGAAATTTGCAAGTTAGCCTATGGACCACAAGAATTGATGGGCCTTTGAAAGATTTATTTAAAATAAATAATATTAGATTGTTTGCTCTCGTTGAGAGTCGAACTCAAGACCTCCCGCTTACTAAACGGGTGCTCTAACCAACTGAGCTACGTGAGCAATTTATTTTATTGAATGACAAATATCTTTATAATCTTATGTATGACTTCTTGCTTGTATATTATTGGATTAGTTCTCTCACTCCTTCAAAGAATTGATTGAATCTCATTCAAGTATTGCATGTGTATTGATTATCTCTCTACTTCAAGAACTTTTATTTTTGAGGGCCCATATATTTTAGAAAAATATCATTACATAAGTTTCTGACAATTCATTTATGTTCTCCATACAATGAGTACCTTTAATATGAACGGTCTAAGAGCTTTTTTTTATTTTATATTTTCATCATTACCGTCTCCCGTCATCATTATCTAATCTTTTTCTTACCAACGTTTCATTTCCCAACAATATATATTTGATATTTTTCATGATCATTTCGTTAAACCTTCTTTTCCAACCTACCATTTTTGCCAAGTCTTTAAGAATGTACTTACATTCCAAAGATTTTAAGGTCTATTAGCAAGGTTCTCTTAGACTCCAAGGATCTCAAGATCCTCTTGGTCCCTAAGGCTTCCCGCCTCGTGAGCCATCCAACCTCTTCGCCTCATCGATACACATACAACGCTCCTCGAACCGTCAGGACACTAGGATGTTATCCAAAGCGGTAGGAGCCCGTAGGAGTTCATATCCTCCCATCGGTGCTTAAAGGGCGTGCGGAGATCCCAACACTCAATTGGCGCCCATGGACGCGTCCGTGTGTTTAAGGTATAAGCTTTATTATGGGTCTCATGGTAAATCCGGCATCATTGATCAATAACATGCTCTGTCACCTCACCAACTTGGTTTGTGAGTATAAGCACTCCCTCCTTAAGTGAAGAAAGGGTTGAACTTTTCTACTCTGTGCTCTGAATTCCTGGGGGGATTCTCACTCTGTGGGGGATTTCAGTGCACCAACACTAATTTTCATTTAACACTTTGTTTTCTTTCTCATGCTCTAGGTGGAGAGAATTGAATTCTAGTTCTTCAAGAGTGTGTTTTCCTTCTCATGCTTTAGGTAGAGAGAATTGAGGTTCTAGTTCTTCAAGAGTGAACAAATCATCAACATAGACAGTTTGTGAATTGACTTAGTTCGCTCAAGCGAATCAAATTGGTTTTAAACGGTTTGAAAACTAGCTGACGTTCATTGTTCATTCTTCAAGACGATCATAATTTCTTGAAGATTTTCATCAAGTGTTGACAGTTTCACTTCATCTAAGTCATCCTTAACATAGACAAGAAGAGTCAAAACAAGTGCATTAGTTACCTCTCATTTGAATGACTACGTTTAAATCGTTTAATTTGTAAGTGACGTACATTATCTTACCATTTTGTGGATGAAAATGTGAAACATCATAGTTTTCATATCACAATCCTTATCGTTGTAGTACTTATAAATGCTATTGAGCACATCAATCTTATTCTTTTTCAAATTGTAACAAAAAGCAAACCAATAGTCAAAGTGCAAAATTTGCACAAAAACCTGAAAAAAAATGCCGTCATGTTTTGTTCAAGATGCGAAAAATAAAATATATTGCAAGTATAGAGTGAAAACATTTCACAATTACAAATTTTGAATCCATGTCACTCCTTGTACATTGCATCATTAACAAAAGTTAAGTCCATTAACATCTTATGAAATATGAAACACAAAAAATATGTTAATTAATAGCATTCTAAATGAAACAAATGTAGAAGAAGATTGTAATACATACTCGTAAAACTATATACGTTGAATCTAAACATGTGTGATCTAGAAGAGTTCTGAACCATGTCATTTGGTGGACCATGGACATATCAATTTGGGACGGTTCGGATGGATAGGACTTGCATTGAACTAATTATATGTAGAATTGGGGTACCAAAAATAGACCCAAATATATATGCATCATGAAGAAGCAAATTTGGACAATGAAGATGAAAAGATGTAGATGACAACTAGTTATTAGAAATGATGAAGATGGTAAGAATGGTGGGTGGGTAAGGCAAGAGCATCCATGAAAATAGAATTATAGCATTGATGATAACTAGTATAATGTAGGTGATACATACCTACAAATGTACACATCATAAATGCCAAACTTATCACCTACCCCACACTGATTAGGAAAACAACTACCACCACTACCACTCACTTGTGTTCACTCATCCATCCATCACACACCAACACATTCAATTCATTTGCAAATTGCAACTCATGATAGATACATTGAGAGAGAGAAGCATTCACAATACCTTATAAATATGAAAACATTAGCCATAAGAGAATCAGATACAATAATCTTACTTACATTGGGAGGGAGACTACCAAAATAGGAGCAAAACAACTCTGTACAATGGATGGATTGAAAATGCAAGACTAGGGCTGCAGCCACACGCCTCATGGAGTATACATATTTTACGTACGTACGTATATGACAACTACTACTATTACTACTACTAGACACCTTATAATCATACCTACTACGCATGTCCAAAATTGAATATAACATTCACTGACACCCTATTTTCGCCACATACTAAAACTTGTAATCCCACTCACAACATCCATTTCACTTTTAATTAGTTCAAAGCTTCCAACTCTTAGATGCCTGTCTGCACCAACTTCCTGACAAAGGACCACACAGATAGAGATTAATTAAGCAATGCAATTTTCAAAAGATCTTCCTATTTGACTAGTCCACGATATCACTATACCAAGTTGTGAATGTGCACTGGAAACTTACCTAAAACCAAATAGAAACATCTAGCCTAACAATTTCCAGGACTAGATACTGAATTCGGCGGTTGACAGTGTTCTTTAGCATCAAAACCGCCTTCAAGGTCACATACATTCTCCTCCGCCTTTGAATTAAGAGCCCCTGGGTTCATCTTCTGGACCTCCTCCCTGGTATAGATGAATATCTTCCGAACCATGCCACAGAATTCTCTGGTTCAATGAAAATATGCCGAAAGCTCATCAGTAAAGACAAGTATTCACAGATGATGAACAATTGACACAAAAACTAAAGGATGGTTATTCAAATATTCTATCAAATAAAGCCAGAAAAGAGAATCGATGGATCCTTACTGCCAGGGATCATCTCCAACAAGCATCATATCACCCTCATCATCTGTATAAACAATCAGCCAATCTTTCTTGGAAGCTATTAATTCACCACCAAATTCAAACAACTGGTCCAATTCTGCAATCAATTCTTCATAATTCTTGAACTTTGTAAGATCCACAGACCTACCAAGTGCAATCCCCTGCTTGTGAACCTGAAATCAAAAGCAGTCTACTAAGAAAAATGTTCCCACAGCAGTAGGCACCTCATACTGTGCAGCAAATATTATAAAAAGAAGGGAAAAAAGGAGAAATAACTAGAGGTAAATGAGTAACACACCTTAGTACAACTCCGGGTTGAACCTCCCTGACCTTTGCCTTGAACATCTCTTGCAAGTGGCTGACACGCTTGGATTGCTTTCTCTTGCTCGTTAACGTGTGGATTGTCTGCTGATCTTGAGCCCTTTGAATGTTCAGATTTTTGGTCAGAATGATGTGAAACGAGATGAACATGACCCACAGCTTCAGTCATTGTATTCCTGTGCGATTCGAGTTTCTCTGGTGTTACAGGATTGCTGATGAGGGGAATACCAAAGAGCTTGCAATTACCATCCTTAGGCCTTACAGCCTCATGGTTTTGTACCGAACTGGGCATAGGAATTGGCTCCCTCGAATGAGCAGAAGTTGCTAACTGAGTTGGAGGTGGTGGCATCAACCAGTTTCCGTGAGGGTGTTCAACCCTGTGACCATGAAACACCTGATGCTCACCATAGCCACCGTATCCAACATTTTCTCGTGCTTGATAAGCTATTTCACCTTGTGCAGGTACTTTCATATTTGAATCTGACAAATTTAGAGACAGATTGGATGACATCATGGGCCATGAGCTTCCAAAAAAGTTAAACTTTGCTCCCTGATCAAGTATATGCTTTTTCATTGAAGTTGCTCCTCCTGCAGTTTGCTCAACATGACGTGGGCTGAACCCAAAGGAGTTATCTGTGCTTGACCCAAAACCTGATAATAAATCGGTGTAAGTTGGTTCATGCCTCCCCGCAGGCATCCAGTTGTCCGATCCAAATCTTCTTGAGCCTGAGCCCACATTAAGCTTTTCATCCTCTACTGTTGGAGGCCACATAACAGACTTTTCAGCAGTGTCAACCTCATTACTCTCAGCATAATTGCCTCTCAAGGTCGAGAATTCTTGACCTTGCAAGACCCTTGAAAATCCATTTTGTGATGAAGGGTCTACAGTCGCTTTTGACGAACCTAATCAATGCAGGAACAAAAAAGGTTTAGACCACATTGAATTCATCTACAAAACAGGTGATACTAAAAAATAATCCAATATATCAATAAAGCAGAACCGTACCTCCCCGAGTAAGGACAGAGGAGTCTGGAGACGAAGGCACCATGTTTGATCGAGGCCTTTTTGGTCTGGGCATAGGAAGAGGATTAAGTGCAGGTGGAGCCAAAGCAGGTTCTATTTTCCAAGGTGAAACTCTCTCTGGACGAGGAATGGTAGACGTTTCATCCCATCTCACCTAAAAACATCACATGATTGATTTAGGCACTTACATCCAATAAGCAAATAATATACAAAACTTTAAATATTGAGGTAATACCTTCAAACATCTCCATTTGGATTCTCGCCACCTTTTAGAGTCAGAATCTTCAATTCCAACAATGGTACCAGTAAACCTTGAATGAGAATAAAAAAATCATTAGTAAAATATAAATTGAGTCCATACAGAGAACAAATTGTTGCAAAAAAGCCAATAGCATTTGTAGGGTAAAACCATTAAATTACTAGTTGAATAAAAAAAGTCAGTTAAATTGTATAACTTATCAGAGTAAATCTGAGAGGTAATTTAGCAAACAATAAACATGTATCAGCAGTACCTCTGCTCTGGAGCTTCCTCACCCTCAAATCTCATTTTGAACCTCATCCCTATGGAATAGTTGTTCTTGACAGCCTCCATGTACTGGTCATATGGAACAATAAATTCAGCAGGGCTTGTCCTGGGACACCATTCAGAAAATAGTCAGGTAAAGTTCTAGAAAACAGTCAGGTAAAGTTCTAGAAAACATCAGACAATTATGCACATGCAAGTAATAGCAAATTCGGTATCATTGTTCTTTAAAATAAAATAAAGCCAGTAGATGTCACCAGAGATACAAACAATATCGGATAAGACCATCTAACAGAGTGGATGCAGTTTTATCAAGTTGAATCCCATAGAAATCAAGATCTTTGAACACATGAACACAAAACTAGGAGGAGTATAGGCACAACATATTAACCTTGTATGAAAATAACTTTCTCAACCTCTTAATTAATAGTGACTTATAAACGCAATGTACCTGGGCTTGTAATAGACTGTGAACATGGTTCCAGTTGAAATGGCATGCCAAGCTGTTGCGAGGACACCAAGATGCATGCTGTGACTGGATATGACTGAAGACGGAACATTACCCTGCTGTCTCATAGCTCGTCTCACACCAACACGCAGTTCCCCATTTTCACCCCTGAAAACCATTGCAGGTTTTGTTCAAACATAAACATGTGGGAACAAAAAGTAGAATAACTTCTCTTTAAGAAAAGAGGTCACAAACCTTAGGAATATGAAAGCATCCCCAGCTACAAGCCTTTTGGAGCTAACAAAGACACTCCAACCACTTTGGAGTAAGTGCCTCCTGGGTTGACCTGTAATTCACAAACAAAAAAAAAAGGTTAGCACAAATATAAACATTAAATCAGACTGAGTCCAGAGAATTTACAAAGAAAAATTATCTCCATTTAATTCAAACTATGAGTAATATGGTATTATAGATATCCAAACAAAGTACTGAAATCCGATCACAGGATACGGGAAATCATCTTCAGAGATCAAACGTGTAGAGCTAATTAAATAATATAGTTTTTTCTTACCCCGAAATATGTGTCGGAAGCGCCACTCATTTCCATGTAAATCTTTGGCTACCAACTCCTGGGTGGGAGGTTGCCTTGACATGTCCTGTAAACATAGGTGGAAAAATTAACATTAAGAACCTTCTTTCAAGTTTCTTCCATTACAGTACAGAAGCTGATGACTAGTAAACTAACCAGAGGAGGAAGACACTCGTCTGCATGCCTTCTCAGCACTGAAAACCCTCCATGAGTACTAGTGTCTGATGCAGTCAGAGTCTTACAAAAAGAGTGCACATGAAACAGTGGTGGTGGTGGAGGAGGTGGCTCCTTCTCTAATGCATTCTCATTTTGCTGATAGTAAAAAAAAAAAAAGTACCAAACTCTTTAAATGTAAACTCACACATTAATAGTTCACTTAAAACACCATGTGCAACTACTTACATTTCTTTCAGGAAGCAAAGTTATTTGTGCAAAAACCTCATCAGTATCCGGCTCAGCCTGTATTTTAGATTAGGTAGGTATCAAAACGTCAAACCAGAAAAACCCTTTACCAAACAAAACCCTCAAGAGCTATGCTTTCAATAAGAACTAATTAAACTTAAAGCTCTACTTTCAGTTGCAGACAAGTACCTTCAATTGGACATTGATCACTTGACAAAGGATCTTGGAAGGAAGATCGTACACTGGCATCTGCTGATCTGCTACCTGATTTGTTGATGCCTCAACCTAAACCAAATCACCAACAAGATAACCAGAAACACACTTCAATATTTGAAGCAAAATTGAAAAAGTTTAAATTTTTATCACAAATAAAAATACTAGCTCCCTGGAAAAACACAAGTGACGGCAAATTCCAAAACCTAACCATAATAATTGAACAAAAACTTGAACTGTTCAGAAAAACAAGAAATATCCACAGACAGAGAAAATTGCAAGGCGTAGTGACGAATCTGACCTGCTCGATGTGTCCCTGAGGAAAATAAAACACGCGCTCTCCTTCGCGAGGCACGGTGACGAGAGGTCCGGCACATGCATGCCAGAGCTCCGTGAAAAGCGCTCTCTCAGCATCTGCAACACACAACATTTAAGAAACCACAGCCAGTTCACATACACCTCAAAAACGAGGGAAGAAGGAGCCACAATTTACCTTTTCCGGTGGCGGTCCGGCTCTTCTGGCCCTCCGCGCCGCTCCTAGTGTCGTTCTGGTCGGTGTAACCGGAGGAGAAGCTCTCACCTCTCCCGTTACCACAATTTCCCTTAATCGAAACCTCCGACGACGCCATTTCTTTCATCTCTCAACGCAGATCTCACACATCTGAGGCTAACACCAACTCACTCACACACAAAACCTAAACCCCAACTCGGAAGACCTCAATTCCACTCCACAGCCACGAAAACCAGCAGCTGTCGCTCAAATAAATCACGAAACCACACTCTCACCAAGAACCTTGAAATCAGAAACGTTTTGGCTGAATTTTCCTTATCTTGCCAATCAAAACCTATCTGACACCACAGCTTCCTCGATTCTGTACCAGTCCTCTCGATTCGACAATCAAAGAGCTCGTGTGGCTCTCTCTCTGAACAAGCCACGACCCTATCTCTTCGGCGAAGAAGTATTGCACCAGGTGGCAGAGCCTTCTTCGTACACAGTCTCTCTCTCTCTCTCTCTCTCTCTCTCTCTCTCTCTCCCCTTCTGTGTCTCTATTTTTCTCTCTCTATTGTCGAGGCTTAACCAGAGTGGTCAAAACTGGAGCAATCATTTCAACCGCGGTCAATTTCTAACCGGTCCTCCTCCACTGGCAGCAACCGGTGGCTCAAAACTTTGC
>JAYMSZ010001776.1:0-13432 GCA_036897665.1 Pelargonium citronellum
CCGCAGCCGTCGCCTTCTCCTACGAGGCTCAAGCCCGCCTCAGGGACCCTGTCTACGGCTGCGTCGCTCACATCTTCGCTCTTCAGCAACAGGTAATTATTAATAATATTCTAATCATTTCATCCACAACATATATATATATATATATATATGCATGCAACTTCCGATCCATAAACAACAGCTTTAGATATGGATCATATAATCATATGAAAGTGGAGTTTCATGTGTTTCAGTGAAAACCCTGGTAGCCAGTGGTAGTGATGGACAAATCTGTGATAATTTCATGCTTTACTGCATTTCTTTCTATATCTGGTCGGCGGCTACGCTTATTACTCTTACATCTTGGAATTGGAAACCTATTTTTTATTTTATTTTATTTTATTTTGAATAATCACATTCTAGCTACTATATCTCTCTGTATAATCCTATATTCTGCTGATATTGTGGATATGGTCGGTTTGCTTCTTCTTGGATCTACCCTCTCTTTTTTTCCTATTTCTTTTTTGTTAGATTTGGGCCAAAATAGTCATATACAGTCTTGCACTAATAGTATATTTATGTGTATTGAGTACAAGTAATGAAAATGTTATTTGGGTCCAAATAAATTTTTGGTTGATTTTTTTTCTAATAAACTTCAATCCAATTCAAAAGGTTTTCAAAACGATCTTAATTTTTTATTTCGTGTTTGTGTTAAATGAGTTAATTTGAATTTGATCTGATTATAAAATTGTTGAAATTAAACGACGCGAACACGGTCCATTTATAAGCGAGTGAACACAACATGATACAAATAAAAACGTTTATATAGTTGGTTTCAAAACTACACGTACTAACTCAATGCATGATTTAAAAAAGTGGGTTAATATTGACACAATCATTGTTTATACAATTAAGTTTCAAAATTTAATTTTTATCTTTAAATAAGTGGCTTATGAACGCGCGACCTGATTATTAAGCGGATTGAATAAGTAGACATGAATTCAATTAAGCTAAATGCAAACCGACTTAAACTCAAGTCCTGTCACAAGTCATGACTCAAATTATGCAGGATAGTTGGTCATTTTGAGGTTCATGAATATTGGGCCAGGGCATATATAAAGGCCCAAGACAGTCCAAATTATATATGTCCATACAAAGACATCTTGGGATAAAGAATTGGACAAGGGCCCTTCAAAAGTCTACATTTGTGACTTTAATTATTGGCCCAATCAAACTATACACTTAATTTATAGGGTCACTTTCACATTTTCTAGTCTACATTTGGGGAAATTTTGGCAATTGTGCAAATAATCTTGAGTACAAAAAGCATGATAGAGGCGCAGTCGATTTGTGGATTGTGTAACGGGGTTGGCAAGAGCATCTAACCGAGTCTGTTGTGCTTCAAGTGGTTCAAGCTCTGTAGGCTGGAGGGGAGGATATCATTGTCTTCGTTCAGCTGATTCAATGGGCTGGAGTTTTGGGTGAAAGAAACAATGACCCTCCGAATAATGTTTGAGATGGACATAATGCTAGTGGTTCAAGCACTCCAAGCGATTCAAGCCGAATGAGAGGTTTTTAGTGCCTTTGGTCTTGTGATTTTTTATGTAAACAACTCGTCTATGGGGTTTTTAAAGGCTTAGAAATTCATCCACACTTTAAGGAGAGTTCTATAGTTGCAACAATGCATATATAGTTATCTAGAATTTGTAGAATTTTTTAGATAGCAAATCCAAGCAGTAAATAATGTTTGTGTATTTTGCATCCTGATTGTCCAATTTGTAAGGCTTGTCTTATAAATATAAGAGAATGTTATTTGTTCAAATCACCTCAAAGTTTACTGTTATTCTCTTGAGATTAATACAATTTCATTTTCAAAATCATTGACTATTATAAAAAGGTACAAAATAATATTATGGGAAACAAATTCAACCAAGGTAAGTTGCAATACATTCCGATAGGGAAAGAGTGAACACACATTCAATGACTTGCATATGGATGACTATTGCGTATTATGGTCATAAACTAATATCCAACGTTAGAGAGTCACAGTTAAAATTGAGTCAAGTTTGAAATATATAGCGAGAGGAGTGAGAATTAATCCATGATAAATTGTCCGTCAAAATCGAGTAGCAACCGACCTCATAAAAATAAGTATTACTCTTAATCTTGATGTCATTTCAGATATGAGGCTATCTCAAAAGCAACCATCTAGTCCAAAGATATCCCCAAATACTAATGTTGGATGCCACCAACTAAGTGCGCATATGTGGCCTGTGTGGTAAAAATGAGCCCATGAAATTTTTGCCTAGCCTAAAGTTATTCCAAAGAGATTGAAAAGTGCCATCAAACTTCGGTTTTTGACATATCCTGTCATGAATAAACAAAGTATATGTTAATTCATACATGGAAAAAGTAATAGAGCCCCTAGTCCGATAAAGTAGCTATGAATTGTGCTGAAATTTAAATTTGCATAATTGGATCAACATTTTAGACATTATCAACCTTATCTTTACTACAAGTTGTTTTGAAATGATGATGTTGACATTCTTTTAAGTTTCTTGAGTGGCATTTATATGTGCATGTTTGTTTATGTTCTTGCCTTGTAGCTTTGCTTAAGTTTCTTCATTAGGATTGTGTTGTGCATGCCAAGTTTGGTGACAAGGGCACATAATGGTTACATTGAAAAATAATGGTTCAATTCTTCATTGATTGGGAACACATAATATGCTTAGTCTCAACAAATTTTGGGTATTTTTTTTTTCTTCCTTTTATACTTTTCATGAACATTTCTTTATTGTGCTTTTAAGTTATCTGTGGATGATATTAAATTATTAATAGAAGGCTTTGACTTTGAATTTTCTTGGAAATTTGAGTCCATATCTATTAATAATAATTAGATTGATACTAGCCATAAACATGAAATTTTGGGATGTGTGTAGCTCGGAGCTGGCAATTTGGGCTTCGATTTTGATCTGAATTTGTTAATTGAGAGTTCGTGTGGATTGCTGTTTTGAATTGGATTGGGGTTTTGCATCAAGTTTTTTCTTGTAAAAAATCTAATATGATCAAACAGATTAGTTTTACATTAAATACGAGTCGAACGAGCTTCAACCCAATACGTGAACATTCGGTCGTCAACCAACACTTGAGAATAAATGCTCCAACTCTTGCATCTACCAATTCTTAATTTCTTGAGCTTCAAAGAAATTGATTTGTGGGCATGCATTAATGAAATTAATTGTCTTATTTTGTGTCTTGCATGTGTAGTTGTGTTGAGGTTCATTTGTTTTCTAGTAAATGAACAGCTTATTCAAAGTGAGGTTGGTTTGGCTGTTTCATTGTAATTTCATTGAATCAATAGAGAAAATTACAAATATATTGATCCAACATAAATGCTTAACCTTGCAAATCTTTATTTGTCACTACTTCAAAAGAATATATTAATTGATCATAAATTTACATACATAAAATTCCAACAATTGGTTACTTTCTAAATATCTCACTCAATCATTGTGAATTTACAAATTTTTTTAACACTATATATATATATATATCACGTTTCACTCACATGAAATTACAGCAAATTAAAAACGTCGTCTCCAGTTTATTTGTTGCAATTTTTATGTACCATATAAATATTTTGAAAATAGTCATATGCATAAAACAATAAAGTTAAAATTGTTCAGAAAATTAAAAATGAACTCACTTCGATAAAGAAAGACGAGATATAAAATATTAGAATTAGACACATGAGTATCAATTAATATTATATTTTTAATAATTCTAGATAAAGCCTTCATTATTATTTTTTTATTTTATGATTCTCCCTTTAGTTTACTTATTATAAGCTTTTTATCCAAATAGGAAAATTGAGCTTAAAGGTGCTATATATATATATAGGTGTGTATATATTCAACATGTGCAAAAATTATATTGTTCTAGATGAGCATAAAGTTTGGAATCCCATTATTTTGGAGCTCCATGCATGCATATTTAAGTGTCAACTACAAGGTTCTTGAATCAAGCTAAATATATAACAAGCCTACTTGGTTTGAAAATGGTGGACATTTTTGCCAACTTTTTACTTAATACTTTGAAGAATCAATATAATATATATAGTGGCAACACATGTTTAAAGTGAGATAAATAATAAGAGAGAACATTTAAAAGGTTCAAAAAGGCCAAGTTATTATAAGAACATATGCTTCAAGGAAGAAGAAATTATTTATTTTAATAATATTCCATAATTGTGCATTATTGCACCCAAAAAGTCCATAGATTAAGCACAAATGAGGGCTCCCATAAATATCACAACCATATTCCAAAAAAATGAAGTGTCCATAAGGTACTAACAATAATGGTAAAAGTGCAAGTGCCACAATGTGCATGTTTAAATCTAGTTCATATATTTGAAAAATAAAAACTATTGAATTATTGCGAGAATTATATCATAAGAATTTTTCCTCTGAATTTCTTCGATCAGCAGACTTGTATGATTTGTTTTATTTTAAATGAACAAGTAGACGTAATGCAATATTTGCAAAGTATATAGTAATATCGTTTCTAAAATAGCAACGAACATGCAGGGAGCCGGGCACTGATTTAGAGGAAGCAGTTACTCCCACATTTCATTTTATAAATATACTTCATATTTTAAAATATTTGATATTTACTCTCTAAAATTCTCATATGTATCTATATTATTTAATTAAATATAGTTATTTCTCTTGCAATAATTTGATTTTTTCGCAATAATTTAATAAAAAAAATTATTTTTGTGTTTTACCTCACAAAACAAAATTTCTGGATCAATTATGCATCGATAACTATGATATATAAATGACTATTTTTATTTATAATAATCCATTATAGTTATGTAATTCATCGATCACATTGCGTAACCAATAAAAAGTTGTCACTCATGTCATTGTAAATATCCAAAACTTGGAACAAATTAGCTAATAAACAATTGTTTAATCACTCTCTAATTTGTCATGGATTGAGAATATTAGGTTACATTGTTCATTGTTTTATTCTATACAGCTCTTAATTAGTATTAGGACAAACAATAAAACATAGTAACTCATTTAGCTGTCATCTGTAAATATATAATATTTTAGTATCAACTAAAACAAATTATAAGAATATTTTCATAAACACAAACACAAGAAAAACAACTAGCCGTCTCTCAAATTGTGTTTCTATTAGCATTTTTTAATATATATTCTTCCACCTTTGACCAATATGGAACTTAACTTTTGTATGTGTTGTTGAAAATTTAACATTAATATATATATTTTTTCTATATCAAAACAATTGTTTGATTTTTTTCGAATGTATTAAAAATTATGTCATTGAGATGTTTTATAGACTTGAAAATGCGTATATAGGGGTTACATATTACAATTTGACCCGAACTCAATAAGATATAATGTTCTGCCATGAGTAAGATGCAAGACGGAAAAATAGTTGACCGAACAAGTAACACTGTTATTTGAAAATATAAAAGAGTACTTTAACTATTAAAATATAACTAGTACACTATTTATTTAGTCATTATATTGTACAAGTTGTGCAAATATTTGTGGTTATTGAACTACCAACTATATATATACAACACTAAAATATTATTAGTTTGTATCAAAAAAAAAATATTATTAGTCAATTGATTGGAAGTGACCAACTACCTAATCATAGACTACTAGGTCTTCCTTGTGTGCAAGTCTTAAGGAATTGGGTCTTTCACATCTAAAACTTTTACAAATATTTCTCAACTTGATTAATCACTTTCATCATAGAAGCTACAACACAACATAACATATCAATGTCAACTAGTTTTAGGTATCAATTCAACATTTAATCCATGACATTCATAACCAATTTCTTGATTTCATTTCTAAGCTACAATGTAGACACCAACAAAAGGCATGCATGCATATTAAATTGTTTTGCACCATGACAATTTTTTGTTACAGTTGTAAAAATTGAAACTAACAATGACGTGATGCATTTAAGAACGCATAGATTGCAACTTAAGTAGAACTTGTGAGCTCTAGAAATTTGATCAGCATTTTCGGGGTTGTAAGAAATAGACTCAAAAGATTTTTGGACTAAGTCAGGTAGACGTGCAATTTAGGCCCAAAATCGCAATCACTCGAAATTTGTCCCGCATTTAGTGGGTTCAAAGTCGCAAAAAGTATATCCATTGATTTTCGTATCAAGTCGGGTTTATCATTGAGAAATTGTAGGTTGAATTGGGTAGACCATAAGTTTAACTCCAAAACTCCGAACACTTAAATTCAACCCAAATTTTTGTGTGTTAGGAGTTGCAAATGATAGACCAAATTAATGTTCAAACCAGGTAATGTCTGTTGTTGAACAATTGTACATCAAGCTGGGTAGACCAACAATTGTACATCAACCTGCTTATTTATAGTTTATAAGGTTTATAGTTTATAGGTCACTCAGCTAAATTTTAAATCATGTCAAATTAGTTTTTAAACAAGTAATATATCAGATCGAGTAAACAACTAAAAAGTCCGGTAAAATGACTTTAGTTTTGTTTGAAACTGAATTGTCGGCTCTATTAATGCAACATAGTAGATCTTTTAATCCCAATGTAGGGCCCTCCTCCTCATAAGCCATGTCAAAATGTCCATAGTAATCAAGACAAATCAACCCTAAATTATTCTCTAAAACAACTAGATGGACCCAAGAAAGGAAAAAGAGGAATCTAAACAAGAATTGTGGGAAATTTAAGTCAACAATTAAACTAATGCTTAAAAGTATTTTTTATGTACAATGTGTCACCATATGTATATACATGACTAAAAACACCACATATATGTCCATATGTTCCTCTACCTAATTCTATATACATCACAAACCTTTTACCTTCAGCTTCCCTCTCATAATTTTCAAATATTCCCTCCAAATACCCTTTCAAATCCTCTTTCAAATCCTCTTATCCATTTCCACCATCCCACCCAACCACTATGCCCATTTTGGTAATTTCCACCTTTTCACAATGCCCAAATCTCAAGCAAAGAATGTGTGTGAACCAAATAATATTAGCCACTTCATGATTTGATCAACCCCAAATTGTATAGATTCCTTCTCACTATGCTCCCAAGTGAAAACAACACAGCCCCACCAAGCCCTATCTCTTCCCTCTCTTGTGCTTTGTGGTGATAAATTATGGGCAGTTCCTTTACTTTCAAGTTACTTAAACCGATTCTACTACGTACCGATTCTATGATCTTTGGATCCGCCGGGTTTCCGACTGCGTCAGTTACGTAGAAAACGTTTCGAGCTATGTTGGTGTTGGTGGATATCTCGGCTCTTGTCACATTGAGGCCGTTTTCACGGAAAGTTCGTGTCACGTCCGCTAAAAGTCCTTGCCTATCTTCGGCACATAGTTCTAGCCTCACACCCTATATTGACAACAAACATTTGCTGTTAGTATTTGTACAATCATAAGAAAAATGGATTCTAAGGTCGTTTTCATGACCAAAAAGTCTTGTAATCTAAACATGATTTAAAATATGATACCTCATATGCTCGTCTTTCAACGGAAGCTCTCAAGCATTGGATTACGCGTTGCCTCTCAGGTTCGGAGCTGATGGGAGTGCCATCAGTGTGCCTGATGTAGAATTCCTGAAATGGGATTATGCACAAACATGTCAAAAACCCGAATCATAATCTATAACATGACAAAATTGCATGATTTCTCAGTCAAGTACCAGATATGCGGTTTCCTCGGTGGTTTTGATGGTTGCATGAAAAACAATATAACCCATGTCGGTCAATGTGCAAACAACATCAAACAGAAGCTTCGTTCGATCCTTGCATTGCACGTTTATAACCGAGTAACCCCTTTCAATCCAATTCTGAACCGTCACCAAGGGAACAGCATCAGCACTAAGCTTCAAAACCGGCTTCCTCTCATAGTCCCGATCAGCAAACATCATCTGATGCAATCTCCTCTCCGTGTGAGTTACAGCCATGGAAACCGAGGTCTTAGCACTTCTAATGTCATTATCTCCCTTGAGAACATTCCTCAACCGACCCTCGATTCTATCAATCTTCTGTGAGTCCTCAATTGGGGACCCGGAATTGCAGTCCTTTACATAAATGAGGGACGCGATTCTTCCATTGTGAGTCCACACCTTGGCTTCCACAACATCGCATTGCAGATCAGCTAGCACTGCAAACACCTCTGAGAGAAGACCAACCCGATCAGTACCCGTCAGCTCTAGGGCTGTCAAACCATTGAAATCAGCTCTCCTTCCATAATCAATTGCACCAAGGGACTACAAATGCAAAAAGATCAACAAACCATCAGTTTAATTGGCTACATAAACATCAACTAATCTGGTTTAATTACACAATTTCACTAATCAGACTCCTTAACTACCTGTTCAATGTAGCTAATAACGTTTGAATCAGTCAATTTGTTTCCAACTTGGTCAGTCACATGGAACACTGAAGATTCAAGAGAAAAATAATAAAGAAATACGAATTCATAAAACACCAAAATTAGGGCAAACGCTAACATGCGCTTCACTGCAGGTGCAAGTTAGCAGAGATGCCATGGAAATGAAGAACTGAGAATTTGCTAGGTTACTCTTACCGTCCATGAACCACCTTCCATCCGAAGATATGTAGGCTTTTTTGATCGAGAGGTTCAGATCCGTGAGAACCTGTACGGCCTCCAACAAGATACCGTGTTTTCTAGCGCTATCGACCTGAAAAACCAGATAATCAGAGAAGGTTGGTTAGGTTTTCTGGAAGCTCTGTTTGTGAACAACGGACAAATTTTTCCGGTGGCTTCGAAGAAGCTTACCTTGACGACTGTGGCGGTGGCACAGACAGCATTGTCGATCACGACCCTGTCAAGCAGAGAAAAGTCAAGTCAGAGGAAATCGCATGCAATTGAATTGAGCGTTTTGTGGAGAAAATTTGGGGAAAAAACAGGAAGGTCATTGAAAAGTCAGAATCAGAATGTGAAAACTCTTCTGGAAGAAACGAGATCACTCAAAAGAAAAAAATGTCAAAAAAATCGCCACCGATTTTCTTCAAACGCAACCGTATCAGAACGAGATCTGGATAGTCACCGAACAAAAAACGTGTTTGGCAAGAAATTGCACAGAAAAAGGAAAGTGACGATCAAACTGAAAAAACCCCCAAAAATCATCCGATCGAGCATCCAAAACCGCTAAAACAAAACAACGGGCACACGTCTAGATCAAATCTACCAGAAACTCCATTTTCAGACCAAAAATCACTAGAACTCGCAAAATTACAAGCTAGCGGACAAACAAAAACGCGTTCTCATGACAAGAAAAAAAAAATCCAGTAAAAGGAAGAGAAATTAGCAACATACTTCGGAGGGTTCATCCTGATAACAAGCAGTACATAAAATCTAACCATAAAATCCATTTCCAGATCAAAACTCACAAAATCAACAAGCTAACGGACAAAAAACATGTTCACAGAACCATGAAACAACACCAAAATCCAGTAAAACAAAGAGAAATCAAAAACAGACCTTGGAGTGTTCATCCTGATAACAAGCTTCTCATACTCATCCAAACAAGCAGGCCACTCCATCTGCATTTTTTTCACCTCCTACCTCAAAAAATCAGAGAAAAATCACCAGAAACGCCTTTTCTTTGTTCTGCTTCGAGCCTTCAAAGAATCGATCTAACAGGTGATGGTTGCAGAGAAATTAACAACGGTTGGTTTTTTACTAAACGAAACGTCTTTGCTTTGATGCTTGTTGTGATCAAATCGCCATTAACGCTCGATCCAAACACACTCTTCTCTTGTGATGAGCGTTACTGGTGGTAGTAGAATTTGCTCAGACTCTCTCAGCGCAAGTCTCGTCTTGTTCTTAACTCTCCATTCTCTTAAGGCCTATTTATATTTACGGTGGAATTTTATTTTAATATAAAAAGAAAGTACAAGTATTTATTTTATTATTATTATTCCAAGACCAACAAAATTTTGGATTTGAAGAGAGTACTCGAAATTCTGTCTTCATTTTTACTTATTCGAGTTACATAAAATAGATATGATCGTTTCTTAATTCGGGATATATTGAAGTGACATGATATCACCTTATACATGTAAAATTTCAGACTCGATCCAAAAAATCATGTTAATACTCAAACTCGGAAAAGGTCCGACGTGAAACTTGAATGTTCAATTATATGCGGAGACTTAACATATTGAGTGTTTGCCGCCAGTTTAACCTCTTGCTATCGTGTTAAATGCTAAATTGATGATTTGATTAGGATTGATATCTCAACACATGCTCAAATGATATAAATCGCGACATGTACTGTTTTAGGTTCCGATCATACTTAAAAAGATTCAATCAGTATTGAGTAGAGCAAAATCACACATTTTATACTAACAACTCAAAATTCGATCAAAAGTTTGCACTTCTCACAAGTTAGGCTTGACCCCTTTAAGACTTTGACATGATTTGATCTGAAACTCGAATTGTCAGATCTAATAGGAACATAACTACTCAACTCCAAAATAGAGTAATGAGATGTTTAAACTTGTTTAGTGAATTACTTTAAGACAACAAGTTTTAGACATAAATTTTACTCAATTTTCGAGCAAAAAGTTAGACTGCAAATCTTGTGAATCCAAATTCGACCAACATTTTTATAAGTCCGTACGACATAGAAAAAGTTTTACCCGATTTTAGATTATCTTGGAAAATTTGTGGGTCGGAAAACATCGTATAGACCCACAATCTAAGTGTCTCTTATCTCGTTCGGACTGGATCAGAGTTACGCATTTTATTCCCGAAAATTGAATTGACATCTCTAGTCTCTTTTCAATGAACTTATTTTATACATTTGGTGCTTAATGTGTGTCACATGGCGTGACTACTGCCTGCCCGTTTGGTCTGCCCGCGCTGACCCAACCCAACCACATTCTGACTCTTCAGGTCAACCACCCCCGCTCGACACGTGTCGCTCATTCCATCATCTTGGCGGTTCCTAGCTCCACGTCGGATGCCAGCGTGGACACCCCCTTGCGTGCGCTCGAATCTTGAAGGAGCTGATGGCGTGGCCGGTTATTGATCGAACGGTGAATGGTCCATCCACGTGGCGGAACTTTGTGTGGGGTCCATAGGTGACTTGTGCTCCAAGTTGAGATCTGCCGACTGCAATAATGACTCACCGCACGTGACCCGCTCTTTTCCGGCGTTTCCTACGTCGTCGTTTCGGCCGGCGTTTAATTAGTTTTATTGGATGATGTCATTAATGGTACCAAGCATGATATTTGTCCGTTAAATAGGATTATTGTTTTTTTGTTCGTCAACACAAAACAACTAGTTAGCTTATAAATTAAGCACATGTATCTTTCTTTTGATTATTGATAAATTTGATGAATTAAGAACACGTATCTTTTAGACGACGACAGATCCACGTCATTACTTTATCCATATTGAAAAGCATAGAGCGGTCCATTTGGTATGGCGTGACAGTACAGACGGCAAGGAATTGGAGAATACTGTGCAACTGTGTATGATAGCAGAGTGACCGTATACGAAGAGAGTGAGAGAATAAAAGTGGCTTCGACACATGGACAAACAACTTAAACGTGGGTCGTTAGATCCCACTTTTATCATTATTGTCTGCTGTTTTTGTATAACCTGCCCGTCTTTTTGACCGTTAAAACATAGTGGCGCCCAATTCAAAAATCTGTTCACGTTATAAATTAAAAATCTAATTAAATTATAACCTGTAGTCGTGTGTTTGTGAACGCATACGCGACACGTCGTGAAATAATCTATGACTCAAACAATGTTTTACACTCTAATATATTGTCCAACATGAGGAAGGTAGCTAGCTAGCATACCAATATAGTATAGGTTTGCCTTGTAAGTATAATTCTAATATTGAAAATGTGTGCAATTGGTTGATGACTCCACCATCCACATTGTGGCTTTAATGGAAATTTCCAAATTGGTACAAGTTTTGGTTTGTGTTGGTTTTTTCAATTTCTCATCAAATGGGCTCAAAATTGGTTGGCTACAACTACAATTTGTCTTGTGAGTTGTGACCAACCTTTGGGGCATACTTTGGTAACAACTCCAACTTCAATGTTTGAGAAGTTTCTTTGAAACTTCTTGATTTTGATAACAAAAACATTTATATATGAAAAATGATTAATGCATGTGTATTTTAAAAATAATTATCGTTAAATTTGTATACAATTGTTAATCAGATTGTATACATGTTTTAGTCCAAAAATTAGGAAAATTGAACGTACATACTACCATAGATGAATTTCTATGCATTTATCGGAGCAAAAGTTAACGTTTTACAGAACAATATTGAAGTTACATACATTTATCCGCTGCAAAAAGATACACATAACTTGAAATATACCAAATGCACAATAATATTGATTATGTAAGTGAAATTGCTTCTTATTAAGATATTAATGTTTCACCAACATGTATGATTTTAATGTTTTGGTATCTCGATAATCTTGATTTTAGTTAACCTTTTTCCATCAAGCATTAATTAAGTAACATATAACCGTATCATCGTTACTTGTATCCTTATTTATTACAATAAATGAAGCATTGCACGTCGATGTGTTACGATTATATAATTCAACACGTTTTTCTTTTTAGTACTTAATAAATTGAAAATATAGAACATTGATATCATTGATTTTTATGTGTCCCCGCTTACACCTAAATTTTTAGTTACATCATAAATATGGCAAGTAATGTAAAAATAGATAACATTTTATTGTAAGTTTTGGTGTGTGTGAAATTAATTTTCATTTTGCTTGTACTTATTTGGCTAAGGCAATTCAATTATGAGTTCAAATTTCTACCCAAAAAATGCAGTCACAATAAATATATTTTTGTTATAAATGTGTGTGATATTAATTTTATTTATTGGCTGTTAAAAAATTTATTGTAAGGGCCAACTTTGAGCTAAGTTTTTAATATTGCATTTATTTGTATGGAATTTTACAATTCCTTCACATTTATTGAATATTTAATTTCCAATTTATCAGTATCGATTTGTAGTGCATTTAATTGTTGTAACTTACGATATACCTAGTTTTGTATATACTTTATTTTGATATAATTGGCTAATTGCTTTTCACAACCAACCTCAATATTCAATCATAAATTGAGGTAATTTTTTTTAAAAAAATATATATTTTTTATGATTGGTTTTAATATGACACAACTACTTAAATCATTTTTGTTGTTTCTTTTTCTCTCGAGGATTTGCGGCGGCGGCTCCTTGGCGGCTGCGACTCATATCGGAACGGTCGTGTCTCTCGCATGAGAGTAATACCATCAGAGTATTTAGAGAGACGGTAATTGCTTTCGTTTGTGGCGCTTAAGGTTCGACAAGTGAGGTTAGGGAGACGGCAGCGGGAGGTTTAGGGCTTC
>JAYMSZ010001777.1:0-13424 GCA_036897665.1 Pelargonium citronellum
AAATTTTATATCAATTTTATTACAAATTTCATTTATAAATAGATATCCTTTCATTAAAACTTTTTTGTTAAACTATTATAATGAAAAAACTACAGAACTGTACCTCACTATTAAAGAATTGGGATATCCTACTCCTAACTTAAAGAAAACCCATAAATAAGCAAGCTTGCCTTAACTCTCAAGGGCTTAAGCCTGCCTGTATTTTAAACTGCTTCTTTCAAGAATCCATATACATTTACTAAATTTTTAGCTTGCCTATAAGCAAATTAGAGGGTATTAGAGACTCTAACTTACTCACTTATATCAAGTAAACCTTGTATTTCATTTTATTCCTATTAAGCAAAACAAAGCAAACAAGTACCCCTTCTTTTATTAAATACCTACTATCTGAATTATTCAAACAATAATCTAATCTTTCACAGAGAAATACCTTATTTACTAAATCTATCAAGTCTTAGGAACAATTAAAACTAAGTACCCGCTTAAAGCTTAAGAATACTGCTTTTTTCTAATTACCTTGTCTAAGAAAAATCTTACCTACTCTAGAAAGCAAAGAAAACTCTTCATATTTAGTACATTGGCTACAGTGAGATAATACATTTTTTTATACCTCTTATTAATTACTCAAATACTAAGCAACAAGCCCTAACCTTACTCAGTTACCTAAGAAAATTAGCTTAGCTTACATTGACACCCATGTTATACTAACAAGTTCCCTGCTTTAAAAATTTTGTATATAGATATGTGTTCTCATTTCCTTACTACGAGAAATTGCCTTAATTTAATATATATATATAATTGGATGTCTTATAACTACTGCAAAGCAAGCAATATTCTAATAAAGTCTTCCTTATTATAAAGGGTGTTTATTAGAAGTAGTCTTTATTTTAGCCAGCCAAGCTTTTCTCTGAAGAGTGAGTTCTGCAGCTAAAATACTATAAAGAGCAGTTTTCCTCGGGTTTTACATAGAGGTATTTTAGTTCCTCGTTATAGGGGTTTGTAAATTAGAACTTCGGTAAGTATAGGAGTTTCAAAAGAAGGTATTCAGTTTAGGAGCCCGTAGTAAATAATGCTGAATAATAGTTATTCTGATAAGTCAACGGAAATATAGACCTCTAGCCATAGTTTTGTATTGTGAAACCCTTTTATAACGAGAGGAGAGAATACCAGGTTCCTGTAAATTCAAAAAGGGTATTCGAAATTATGGTACTCTTAGATCAATAGTTTTGAAAGATAGCTTGTAACAAAGCCTTACAATATCAAGCAAGCAGGCCAAGAGATAATTTCGTTTTGTGCCTTTTGAATTAGGAATCGAAAGCAGCTTTCCTCAGTTTTCAATTATCGGTTGGGAGTTTAGAATATCATATCTAGGTTTTCCGTTTAGTTCAAGCTTATCAAATTTGGTTTTGTATTTCCTCTGAGTAATTAGGAAATCCTTAAGCGAGTACTGTAGGGAATTGGTTCTTGCTTGGTAAGCCCTTTCTATAAGGGTCAGGTAAAGGGGTACCTTAAAGCCCTGTCTTCCTTTTCATTTTCCTTAGCAAAAGTATGTGTCCTATGGGTGTTTATATTATTTATAAAGTTAGTATATCTTTATTCTACCCCGGTTAAAAATATTTCTTTTTACAATCCGGATAATTTATAGCCTCTATTATCAAGTCCCATTCTAGCATTTGGTAAAATAAATTTTTGAGGGGAGATATTCTGTTTATGGACCTTTACAGGATTCCCTTATAATAATTATTTCTAACTGTTTATTGTTTATCCTGGTATATGTGTATACAATATATCTTATTCTTATTCCTTATGTTATATCTATTCTAGATTATACTAAATAAAGTCCGAAATAGAAGCAATTTACGAGAGAAATGGTAATCTATACCCTAGAAAAATGAATAGTTTCAATGCGATTGTGTTATTGTGAAAATGATGTCAAAAACGAGTCATTTGGATGAATAGCAAGATTCCGCGGAAGCTTCTGAGTTAGTATTTCTATCTTACCCAGTTGTCCTATTAAAATTAAAACAAGGAAGATTTGTATCTTTATTAGTTAAAGAGGAATTGCTTGATAAAAAGGGAATTATTTCCTTTAGGAAGTCCTGAATATGAACAAACTCAGGGATAGCGCGTACTTATTACTAACAAGTATTTCTCAGATATTTCATATAAATGTTTATACTTGAAAGCTTGTAGCTCCCCTTATTCTAACCCGGTTTACAAAGTATTTACTTTAAAAGGTAAGGCCCGGGATCTATACCTTCCTTTTTTAAGTGTCCACTAAATTTGTAAATTAGTCTGCATTTTTCGAAAACATTTTTTGGTTAGGGGTCTTAGTAAATAAGTTTAAAGTATTCCGTGTAATTACTTTTCTTGAGTTCTAATTTAGAATTCGGGGTCTTTAAGTTTCCCGGAGTTTTCGATTGGGGTCTGGTAAATCAATAATTCGGTAAACAGGCTTTCCTCGTCCCAAGTTTCCGTTTTAGTAAATGAAGTAAGTATTAAGAGAATTTAATATCAATAATAAGTAAGGGAATCTCAACAATTTAAAGAGGTTCTAAAGGTATATTAGGATGACTGGTTTCCAGGAGGTTATATCAACAAGATTTGTCTTGAATAAATATCTCTAATTTGTTAAGTATAGACGAGTCATTTTCAAGTCGTATATCCTATCAAATTTACTAATGGTTTTGTTTCAATTCTATTCTTAAATGAAGTAAATTAGAAAAACAAGCTTTTTCCTTACCTTTTAAATGCAGCTCCCTGCTATAGAAGTTGCTTAGTAGTTAATGCCTGTAATATCCCTTTTTTAATATAGCCCGATTCCTACTTAATAGGAAACTTAAGACTTCATTAGCTATAAAAATGAAACTTAAAAAATACATAAATAACCCCTTATCTTCTCATTTACAGATTAGACTAACTACTTTCTTATACTTTTTGTAGTCCTGGGTTTATTATTAAAATGGAAATAGTTGTGAGAGGTTATCCGTGTTAATATGCTAATAGTATACTCGTTATAATAACTTCTTGGATTTCACTGATAGGATTTCACAAATTGATGTATCTAAGTTATGAAAAAGACTTCCTAAATTTAGAAAATAAAAAAGAAAAGCGAATCTAAAGGGAACAGAGAGGACTCCCTATAGAAAATTTCTTTGTTGTTGGAATAGCCTATACCCTAAATTAGGTTAAAGTACTTGCTCCGCGTTTTTGTTGGTCATAACTGTAATTGTCAACTTTTCTTTTGCCTTTTTTATAATCTTCGTTTTAAAGAAGTTCTTTTTGGAGGCGATCCCTTATATAAATTTTAAAAAAGATATTAAAATCCCCCTTTTAAAACAAGTTTCTCTTCTTAGAACTTATTTAAAGGAAAATCTCTACGAAGCGACTAATTGTTTATCGGGTAAATAGACTTTATCCCCCTTGAGGGACCCTTATCTAAGATGAAAACCCTGGAAGTTTTAACCTATGAGTAATATTACTTAAATTTAGGCAAAAAAACCTTTGCTTTCAAAAAGGCTTTCTTTTAGGAGTAAACCAAGGACCTCCCTAACTCTGGGGCTATAGCTAGCCCAAGGCTATCCTATATCTTAATAATAAAGGATAACTGAGCAGCATCAAGTATACAAATATACTCAGCATCTCTTAAAAGACTTCAAGTGCAATCACCCATAAACCATTTCTCCTGGACTTCGGCTGAAGAATTTCTGAATATAGGTAGCGAAAAGCAGCGAACCTCATTCCTCAAAAATGGCTTAACCTATCCTTTCTCAAATTGGTTTATAGTTATAGATATCTGTAAAAGAGCGCAAGGCTTTATACTCTGAGTCAGGATTTTTTTAGCTCTCTTCAATAATTTACATCGAACAAAACTCCCTAAAACTTTCATTATATATTAATTTAAGAGGAACAAAGTGTTGACATATACGATGGTTGCTTTTTATTATATAGGCTCTAGACCAAGAATTTCTAACCAAGAAAAGCCCTTTTAAGCGTATGCTTTACGTAGCTGAAAAACCTTGTAAAAGAAGACTCAGAAAGGCCCTTTTCATGCGCTATAACACACTTTTAGGGACTCTTGCGTAGATTCCTCCCTTTTTTCCATTTACGAGGGTTTTCCTATATAAAGCTTTGTGTTTCGTTTAGCTCCTTTATTGAATTGGATATCTATATAAATATTTAATAGTTGAATAGGAGTCTCCCTTTATTAAGTATACAGGTACTACCTTGCACAAAAAGCCTACTAAAACGAAAAGGGAACCTCTCTTGTAGACATAAACTTGTTAGTAATGAAAATTGGCTCACTATAAACTGCCCAGATCTAAAAATATTCTTTCAGAAGCCCTGACTTTATCGCAGCTACGCCTTTTTTGTGAAAGTAAACAACCTGAAAAAGAAATTTAGTAGAACAAGTTCGCCAATTTCCTTGGGGGAAACTTATACAAATACCGGGAATTGCTGGGGCATGCCCTTTAAACGGGAAAGTAAGCATAACCCTGAAAGGACTTGATAGAAAGCTGTTCGTGAAGATAGAATTTTTACTAAGTATAACTACAATTGAGGAAGTAAGCCCGTTAATCGGAGGGGTTTAATCCGAAGCAACTTTTTGGCAACAATTCTATTATGAAAAATCTAAAAAAAGTTAAACCTTAACACGAACTTCTTATCTAAGATAAACTTTAAAGAGTATAGGGACTCACAATTCAAAGGAGTTTCTAATTAGAGATTGAAAGGCGCTTGCGGCCTCCTTGTTCCAATACTTGTGACTAGTTGCACTATAGGGTTTGCCACTATACGTTGGAGAAAGATATCTCATGTTAGTATATCAAAAAGCTAACAAATACTGGAAAGACCCCCTTTTGACATATTTCTGATTGTAAAAGTCTCTAATTATACACTTTGTCCAAATTAAGCTCCTATTTATTCCGCGATAACACTGCCTTTAAGAATGACTCCCTTACCTAGTTTTAGGTACCTTAAATATTTAATAGTGAGTTTAACCTATTAAGGAGCTCCCCAGTTTTTACAAGTAAGTTCGTGTACTTTTTGCAGCCGGGTTTTCCTTTAAAAGGGAACCCGAGTTTTGAACGGGTATTTTAGCTCTATGCGAAAGGCTCCTCTATCTTTGTAATCTAAAACATTGTAAATCGTGGGGCATTTATAATGAATATAAAATACCTCTTTAATAGGACCACCTATTATATAAAAATCTAGAATTATATAAAACTTATTTGATAGAACAGGCCAGTTCAACCCTTTTATCTTAAAAAAACCCCCCTCATAACACCGAATACGGAGAGCTTCCATAGACTTTTAGATTTTTTAGTTACATCTGCTTTTAAAGAATCCGGCAAACTCGTGGCTAGGCTATCCATAGGAAATGAAACTTTATAGAGAATTTGCTTTATTTTGAATCACGAATTAGTTTCCTTGTTCAGCGACTTTTTATAGGACACTCTTGAGTTATAACAAAAAGAGTTGACTTGTACTATTTATTAATGGAGCGGGCTAGATGCATTTAGTAAAGGGGAATCCTACCAATATCTATCTGAATAATTCTATCTCAACTAAGTAAGAATTAAACTTTTTGGAAACAATATGAGGAATTGAAGTATGAAACACTCCCTCGCAAATCCTTGAGCTCAGTCTACAGCTACTGTAAAAAGACTTTAAAGTTAGGTTCTTCCTTACTAAGGGACCTATTTCATTAAAGAGGGGCTCCTACCCAGGGTGTATAGCTCAGTTAGAGGAGCTTCGGGCTTTTAATACAATAGTCATAGACTCAAGTCCTGTCATACCCTAAAGAAGTTCTCCTTTTATTAGTAACGAAGAAAGCTTTTCCTTTATTTAGGTTTTGTTTTATAAGTTTATAAGCTATATAAAATGAATTACAGAGGTAACTTGTTAAAATTCTTTAGACCGGGATTCTAGGTAACTCTTAACGGGGTCTTCCCTGTTAAATTCAACTTAGAAGTTAAATAAAATAGAGGTGTAGGAATCCCCAAATGGGAAGACTTTGGAGGATCTTATATATAACATCAGTTGATTTATAAAGATAACTTACTATATTTGTGTTATATTTATACTACTTCGAGGTTTTAAGCTAAAAACTGCAAGCAGACTATCTCGTGCTTGGCAACAAGACTCTTATTCTACTAGGAAAACGAAAATATAGCGAAAAAGCACTCTTTAGAAGAATCAAATCTTATAGAAGGAGCCCAGATTTCAGGACTAGCTTACTCAATACATATTATCTTAAAGTAAAGAGAAGCCGGAATTCTTGCAGCAAGAAGCAGTTCCATATTCATAGTAAAATGAAAGCTCCCTAATTAGCTTTATATACAAGTGGTGAATGTGAATAACAGAAGCTTGCCAAAAACTGTGGTATATAGGAGCTTTTTGGTGATTTAATTCTAGTTCCTTTCCTTCACGAGGTTTCAATTCCTTTTACCCTAGAGTTCTTGTCTTCTTATTATTAAGTTTTCCTTTTATTCCCGAGACTGAGCATTGTGCCAAGAAAAAGCAGTTATTAGTCTATCTTTGTACATTCGGTTATTAGTATTACCAAATCTTGTTAACAGAATTTAAATAAGGTGTTCCCTTTTAAGGTAATGTTTCGTTGAAATGCTTCTGAATTCTTAGATATTCGGCAATACCTTTTTAATAGAAAGGGATTCTTTTCAAATAGAAGAATATAAGCTTTCCTAGCCAAGAAGATCGGATCTAATAATATGACAAGATTTGAACCAATGGCATACTATTTTAGAATTTAGAGTCACGTGCACTATCTACTCCTAATTGTGCTAAGTTTAATCAACGGAACACAGAGCGTTTGTAAACTTTCAAGGTACCTCTATCTCTGTACATATATAGATAATTTAGCTAAAAAGTCCAAAATCTTTCAATACAAGATTATCTCATGATTAAGTACTTGACTCAAGGAGGTGTCGCATTAAGATCACGGTTTCTGTATTCGAATACGAAAGGCTAGGCTAACGAATCTTCAGAGCCATGTCTTTAATTTACTAGTTTTATTAGTATATTTGAAGAAATAATGTCTAAAAGTAATTTAGAAGGGTATGCCGAGTAAGCAGATGAGATGCTAGATTCAATATATATTATGCAATTACCTTTATTTAGAAATTATACAGTTATGAAAAAGAAAGGTAAAGGAGGTACCTTACACATCGCCAAGGATTTTTGTACAAGTAATAGAAAGTGGGCCAACCTACTTGGAGTTGCAAAGTAATGGAAATCTTGTATAGCTAAAAAGTAAGTAGTTTTTCCTGTATAGTTAAGTGAGCTTTTCTATTCTAATCAAGCTGGTAGAGCAAGGGACTTTTCACCTGATGGCTAAGGGTTAGAGTCGGACTACTCCAATATGCACTTACATATATGTGCTGTCTAGAATCTATACAAAAACCGGATAAGACATAAGTTCTATTTGAATGAGGCAACCCTTTTTGTACCAACACCTGTTCAATACCTTGTTTCAAATATCCAGTACGTAATATTGTGCAGCAGTCCCTATTGTAGTTGATTTTTATAAGTGCCGTTTTCTTCTGCCCTAATATACATTTGCAGAGTTTTATTCCATTTTATAGAAAAATCCCTAAAGCAAGTAAGCAAGTGCTTATAAACTCAATGAGTAAATACAAGAATGACTCTTATGGACTCTAAATTCTATCTGGATAGTCCAAAAAGGTAAACCAAAGGCTTCGTTGTCATTAAGTCGCTTACAGTACGGTTTCTACTTTATCTGCGCAATAAAAAGGAATCCTGAGAAAAAAACTATTTTTGGGCTTTTCAATGCACTTTGAAGCCTAAATTTCAAAGATTAATGGAGTTCGTGAATAGATTCCTAAGAAGTATATGCTTTATTAATTGAATGTCTTAGCAGAGTAAGGGTCCCTCGCAAAGTTACTGGGTTATCGAGCTAAAAGAGGTAATCTGGATAGTAAAGATACATAAACGACACCGCTTGAAGAAAAAGATAATCAGGTTTTATCATAAGAAACCTTTAGAACATCTGAGCTTTACCAACACAAAACGAGACCCAATAACTCTGAGAGTGCCTAATGAGAATTGATAAAATTAGACTCTCAAAAGACTAAAATATCCTGAAGATGGAGTCGACTGATCAAAGAATGAGGACTCCTATGGGCTTTCTCTTACAAGCGACCGACTTCTTACTTTTGAAAAGCTTCACTACATAAAGGAAAACCATTAGTTTATTACAGGGAATCGTATTATCTTCGGCATCCGAGATAAGAGATTTGGTCTATTTTTACTCCAAACTTTATTTATTCTATAGCAGCTCTCATGTCTCCTTTAAAAGTTTCATTATCTCTATATAACTTTTGTTCTCGAATCACACAAATTTTTTGTCTAGTTATAGTTTTTTTTCTATAATCATTCGGAATTCCTTGTCATAGTTCCCTTTTTCGGGGCTCTCGTGATCTATAAGTTATATGTTTTAAATAACTAGTCGTGCTTTTAAGTCCATGTACTTTTTTTAATTCGATTGGGTAAGTTATTTATACGAGAAAATTTGTGCCCTTCTTAAGAAAAAGTAGGAATCTAAATTACATTAAGTTAGGATAGGAGTCTTCAATTTTCTTATTCTCGAGATTGCGGCTTATGTTGAAAAGAGCTCCTTGTGTGCGATTTTCCAGATCCAAGACGACTCTAAGTTAGTTATATGTAAGGGGGGAGTTCCCTGCCGATATTTATTCCAAAAAAAGGAAACTTTTAACCTAACTTTAGACCCATGTTTGGAATAAAGGTTTAAGACAGATATAGGATTGCAATTAAGTAGGAAATATAACAAAAAGTAGGCGTAACAAAAGAGGTATTACAAATTTAGAAATAATTTCTATGTATACTGGCCCGTATTTCCATTGTTCAAAAAGCAACTCCTCGTCTTACTAAAAGCTAGTATATGGATAACCTCTGGATTAGAAAAAAGGCTTTTAATATTAGTCATTTTTGTTATAACTGACAAATGCCAAGGGGTATTCCTGTGATAAATTAACTAGATCCTAAGGTACTTTATTCTGGTTACGGGATTTCCTAAAGGAAGGGCATTCTAAGGTGTTACTGAGTGCTCGTTTCTTGTGCTTCTTTTGTGGGCTTTTGCCTTATCGGGTGTTTCTATGCTGAGGAAAGCAGGTAACTTTGAAATATTCGTTATTTCTTGTTCTTACGAAGTATTATTTATTAAGTTTGACACGCTTTTTGGAAAAAGGAAGTCTAAATTTTTAGTTATATGATATGGTAATTTTACCGGTTCAAGGACAAACTTTGGTTGAAAGAGAATGTTGGATCAAATCTCTTATATTAGGATATCCCTATTTTTAACTATTACCAAAGAGAAGGCCCTCAGGCTTTAACTTAACCTACAAGGAAAGACTCTTAAAACTAGACCCTATATTAGAAATCAAATAAGCCCCAAAACATATAATTGATTAGATTTTAGTTTCGGAGCAGGAAAATTTGAAGAATCAATATAAGAAATAAAGAGCACTAACTAAGATACCTGTACAATTTTAGTATACTTTTTGAGATTCTATAGGAAATAACTAAGAGTAATTCTGCATCCCTATACAGTATCTTAAGTCCCCTATTGTTTATGTATTGAATTCTCTAAGTGAGCTGATTTCTTATGGGATAGATTACAGATATTTAGTAAGCTCTTTGGTACAAATGAGATAGGAAAGAATGATTAGGACAAGGTTTGTTATTGCTCAATGGATTTGTTTGAAATAGGAATATTTTCTTAGATTGGTGTATATACTTTTCGTATGACCTATAGACTCCGGATTGTTTCTCTTAAGAAAGACTTCCTTTTTTAATTATAGAAGTAGTTACTAAGACACTTAAAGCAAAATCTTACTCTATCTCTTTTATGTTATGGCTTTTCGTCGTTACGTATTAGTAATAAGATTATACTATATTTAAATTCTTGGTTATACTTACTAATAGTAGACATCTTTTTCTTAACCGGGTAAATCTTTGGAATCTCTAGAAAACCCGAGTTATTTAGAAGTACAATCTATCTTTCAAGAGATTAAAAAAGGAAGTATAGTAGTCCAAATGTCCCAGACGAGAGGTCTTTTTTAACAATTATTAAAGTGGGTTCTCTTTTGTACTTTAGAGCTTTGTTGATTTTGCTACGAATAGCTGGAAATATGAAACAAGTTCCTTTACCTAAATTTTTGTAATAAAGTTTTCATTTAAAATATTATTTTATAGGTATGAAAAGTCCAGCGGGGACATCTTATATTTGTACCTTATATGAACACTATTATCTAAAATACGTTTCTAACTCAATGACAAAGGGTTAGTAATCCGTATAGATTAACTCTTTGCTTTGTCAATCCTCTCTTGGCAAGAGTAATAATAAGCTATTCCTCGGCTATTCCGGGGTTAACTTCTTTATATACTTTACATTAGAGGTATACCGGGGAGTAATTAGTGCGTTTAGAAAGACAAGAATTTTTTACAAACTAGGTCCGTTTGAGGAATCCACTCATCTTGTGTAAGCCAGATGGTGAGTTTTGTACATTCTTCATTCTAAAAGCTTATTTGAAATAGGAGTAGTATAAATATCTAAAGAAATTACCGATCTCAAGGGCTCAGGGTATCCCCGCTTAGTTAATTCAAGAGACAACTCTATCTTTTAAAGTTACAGTTCTTTACCTAACCTGAGTTAATTGGTATAGCATTACTATAAATAGACTAACAAGTACTGGAAAAGGGTTTTGCCTTTCTTCAATTCCGAGGGCGTTCACAGGGCCCTTTGAGTTGCGGGTCATTTCTCAGGAGAGGCTCCCGGAAGTCTTTGACTTTTTAATAACTAAATTTTTGTATTCAGGGCTTTTAATAAAGTCAGATCAAGTTTTTAAGATAGCGGATTCGACCTAAATCGGAAGCTCTTAATCTCTTCGTTATAAAATTATAAACCCCAAAAAGGCTAAAAGTAAGCCCTTTTTAAATCTACTACCCTATCGAAATTTACGAAGATTGCTCTAGTAATCACTGGAAAACTAATAAAGACTCTAAAAATTGAAGTTATTTCTTATAATATACGTAGACACTCGAAGGCTTTCCTTTATTACAAGGTATCCCGCTCTCTTCTTTGTAAAAGGAACTCATAAGTGGTATAGCTTAGACAAGAACTTTACAGGGGTTATAGAAAAACTTCTAAGTTATTGCAAGTTATTGAGTCCTAAATATATTTAAGATTACAGACTCGGGTTCCTTAATTAAATCCAGAATAAACCACTGCTGAAAAGGATTTTTATTAGTTATATAAATGCAAAGTAATTAGATATCTATTTAGAATAGCTTACCTTTATTACTGGATTTATAAATAGCCTATTAATCTTTATCTTTGTATTGAGTTTTGCTTTGAAGCGAGTTCGCTAGAACTAGAAGGGGTAATCTTTATTACTATATTTCGACTTTCCTTTTCTCTAGTCTTGTCGTTCAGTCTGGTGGCAGGGCTTTTTATATAATACTTGCACTTTTAAATAAGGGATCCTAAAGTTTTTTTGATACCCTTATTTTGCATTTTGAAATTATCAATTTTAACTGTTTACTTGAAAAATTTCCTATAATAAATAAGAAGTACCTGTTAAACCTATATTTGCCAAATTTAGAATTAGAATTTTCACTAATCTCGGAGAATCTCCAAGAGCCGCGGATCTTACAAATGAAAAGTCAAACAAAGGATTGCATTATTTATCCTAAAATTCTTTATACTATACTCAGCAGGTTACACAGGGCTTCCTCAGTTCAGCTTAAGCTCTGCAAGGGTTTACTGTTTGAGTTACAATCTGTACTCCTAAAACCTTGCTTTCGTAATATCAGTTTGTGTATCCAAGGGTATCCCTATAGATTTTCCTCTCTGAACTAGCAACTCAAAATAGATTCAGCAAAAGACTCAGTAATGTAAATCGTGAGGTTGTGCATATGGAGGCAGTTGATCATATATAAAGAACATTCTGAAAATATATAATCATAAACACTAAAATTTATCAGCAATCTTTGTGTTAATGCGACACCTTAAGGGGCACTCAAGACTATCCCTAATAGATTGCAAATAAGAACGGGTATTAGATATTAGAACACTTTCGAAAAAAAAACAGAGTAGTAAAAGATCGAGGATAGAGAGGACTCCAATTGGTAAGAATTCGCAGAAAGGCTAGGATATAATTAGAAGTTTTCCAGATTACGAACACTAACGAGGAATAAGAATAGGTCTGAGAACAATAATCAATACAAAGAGCGAAGACTAAAAGGGTCTTGTAAGTAGTATTTTTCATTAATTGATTGGCAACAGAAATTTATGCTGAGTGTAATTAATCAAAAGCAAATCTAAACTAAGCCGATCCGCGGCTTCATCGAACGTCGATAGGATACGGCGATCCTGGAATAAAGTTCTATAAAGGTATATGCATGAGAGAAAGAAACCTAACAAAGAAAATCACAATCAAGTAAACATACTATCCGTTTTCAAAAAGAAGCGGTTGCCACCCTTTTTCTTTAGGAGTCGTGTTAAGATGATCCATACTATAAAGATTTCAAAAATGCGTAAACCATTGAAATTTCTATTCAATTCTATAATTTCTGAGACGAGGTTATTGTTTCATTTTCAAATACCCAGTATGGAAAAAGGGGTTAGCCAATAAACTTACGTGAATTCCTTTTTTTAAGCAAGTGAGGAAAATGTTAAAAGTATCGAGTGTAAGAGGCGCTCTTCTCTTTATAGGAGTGGTCAGTTCCTATAGTAGATGTAGATAGAGTCGGGTGAAATTCTAGATCAAAAAAGTGGAATACTATATACATTGGAATGCAAATATAAAAAAAGTTGAGACGTTTTACAACAAAGTTAAGAAAGCTCCTTTGGGTGGGAGTTTCTAAAAACCTATCCGGTACACCTTTAAAGCTTGATCTGAATATATTAAATGAATAATCTCACTAGCGCAAATCCGAATATACGCTTAATAAGCGAACTGGGGATTAACTCTAAGCTTGTTATGCCTCCCTTCTATAACATAGAATATATTTACGTATTGCTGTGTCTAAGGCCCACTTTTAAATTTCTTCTTTTTTCTGATTTGCCTTCCATAATTAGTTATAATAAAAAGTTCGTGTGTAAAGTCCCCTATTATCCTTACCCTTGTGTAATAAGTTAATCCAAGCAAGCACATTTATATAGACTCTATCAGTAAAGTAACCGGAGGCTCAATGAATTTCCAAGTATTCCTAGCGTAAATAGAAGAAGTAACTCCAAATCCAGAGGCTTTAAGAGGGTTCTTTTCTGAGCTGTAACATAAACCTATAAATCCTAACCAAAATCATCTTTAGTATTGATTTTCTGTTCCCTTGATTAAGATTTTCACGAGATTCTTGATAAA